>PVJL010001828.1:125733-172365 GCA_004026885.1 Lyroderma lyra
AAAAAAAAAAAAAAAAAAAAAAAAAAAAAAAAAAAAAAAAAAAAAAAAAAAAAAAAAAAAAAAAAAAAAAAAAAAAAAAAAAAAAAAAAAAAAAAAAAAAAAAAAAAAAAAAAAAAAAAAAAAAAAAAAAAAAAAAAAAAAAAAAAAAAAAAAAAAAAAAAAAAAAAAAAAAAAAAAAAAAAAAAAAAAAAAAAGAAATCTATTCAGACATACAGAAGCTGAGGAAATTCTCCAGCACAAGGCCAGCAATTTGAGAAATATTCAAAGAGGCTATTTGACCTGAAAAAAATATCAAAATAAATGTAAGTGTTGAGACATCAAAAAAGTAAAATAGAAAAAGGTAATGACCATAGAAAATTCTCATATATCACTCAGCACTCTAAATGTAAATGGACTGAACTAACCAATAAAAATGCACAGAGTAGCAAAATGGATTAAAAAACAAAACCCATTCATATGCTGTCTCCAAGAGACACAGCTCAGCTGCAGGACAAACACAGAGTGAAAGGGTGAAAAACAGTACTCCAAGCAAATGGCAACCAGAGAAAAACAGGAGTTACCATAATAATATGTGATGAAACAGATTTCTGGATAAAAAATGTAATAAGAAATAAAGATAAACATTTCATAATAAGAATAACAACACAACAATAAGAAGACATAGCACACATTAATATGTATGCCCCCAATCAGGAAGCACCAAAATTTAAAAAGTACACATCCAGAGCCCTCGCTCAGAGCTTTCTCATGGCCTGCATGTCCATGCCCATGGTGCGCCTGCACCCAGTGCACTATCTCAGTGCTCTCACCCAGTCTGTGTCTCTGCATCCATGGTGTGCACACCTAGTGCCCTCACATGGCTTGCACTTGCAGACTTCACCCTGAGCAGATGCTGTGGAGGTGAATTGCTGGAAGATGCCCAGGGTAAAGTGCTAGAGAGGGGAGGCAGGCGTATTTGACAGCATTCACCCCAACCAGCAAGAACAGCCTTGGCCTGCATCCCACCAGCCTTTCCTGTCTCCCTCAGCTTCCACATCAAAGTGCAGAAGGTAGAGCCACTCCAGCATGCATTATGTTCGCCTCCCCTTTCTCCTGCAGCCTCCTCTACAAACAGCAGGATATGGAGGAACCACGGATCGATGCAACCTGCCCCCAAATGTTGCTAGAGACCAGAGATAAAGCTTAAAAACCTCCCCTCTCTCCCAAAACTTGCCCCCCCCCAGTTTCACCTTGTGTCTACTCCACAGCTAGACACCACAAAAATACCAATCAGAGAAAGAAAGAGAACTCCTGTGCTCTGTTAAAATAAAGCCCTCATGCCAAACAAGAAGAACACAACAGGCAATATTAGTAAGTTAGGATTTAAAGGGGCTCAGAAAGATGATGAAAAATCTCCAGGAAAGGATCTTATAGACCTCAGAATTTCTAAACTAAGTGGCAGGTATTATAAAGTAGTCATTCTAAAGGCTCTAAGAGAAATGAAAACATAGTGGCAGAACACCATAGCTGAGATGAATGATCTCAGAAAGAAAATCCATGAATAAAAGAAACAATTTAACAAAGAAATTCAAAACATAAGGAAGAACAAGATGGAGTTTCCAGAGATAAATAATAGAATTAAAAAAGTGAGAAATGAAATAACTGCCATACGAAACAGGGCCAACGAGATGGATGAAAAAATTAGTGATATTGAAGATCAGAACATGGAAATATCTCAGAAAGAAGATAGGGAACATAGAACCAAAGGAGTTGAAAGAACTCTGCAAGAACTATCTGACTCCATGAGACAAAATATCAGGATAATAGGATTAGAAGAAGGAGAAGAGCACTCTATAGAGAACATACTCAAACAAATAGTAGATGAGAACTTTCCAAACCTATGGAAAGATCTAGAACCCCAAATTCAAGAAGAAAATAGGTCCCCTAGATACCTGGACCCTAGCAGATATTCTCCAAGACACATTGTACTAAAGCTGTCAAAAACTAAAGACAAAGAGACAATTCTCAAAACAGCCAGGAAAAAAAGAACTAGAACCTTTAGAGGGAAACCCATTAGGCTGGCATCAGACTTCTCAGCAGAAACTGAACAAGTGAGGAGGGAATGGAATCCAATATTCAAAATTTTAAAAGAGAGAAATTTCCAGCCAAGAATAAATTATCCAGCAAAATTATCCTTAAAAATGAAGGAGGAATAAAGACCTTCTCAGACACACAAGAGCTGAGGGAATTCTCCAGCGTGAGGCTGGCACTTCAAGAAATCCTGAAGGAGGCTCTTCAACCTGAAGCAAAACATGAGGACCAATGGAATAGAGTTGGGGCAATAAGAAAGAAGCAAAAATAAAACAACAAAAAATTAATGGCCACAGGAAATCCTCACATATTGATCATTACTTTAAAGGTTAATGGACTGAAGTCACTGATAAAAAGACACAGAGTAGCAAACTGGATTAAAAAAACAAAACCAATCCATATGCTGTCTCCAAGAGACACACCTCAGCTGTAAGGACAAACACAGACTCAGAGTGAAAGGATGGGAAATAATACTCCAAGCCAATGGTAATCAGAGAAAAGCAGGAATTGCCACACTGATAACTGACGAAATAAACTTCAGGTTAAAAAATGTAACAAGAGACAAAGATGGACATTACATAGTGATAAAAGGCACAATGCAACAACAAGACTTGACACTAATTAATATATATGTTCCCCACCAGGAAGCACCAAAATATACAAAGCAACTACTAATAGATCTGAAAGAAGAAACTGACAAAAGCATAATTATTGTGAGAGACTTAAACACCCACTTAACAGCCATGGACAGATCATTCAAACAGAAAATAAATAAGGAAATATCAGCTCTAAATGACACATTATAGCAATTGGACATAATTGATATTTACAGGACTCTTCATCCAGCAAAAAGAGACTATACCTTCTTTTCTTGTGCACATGGAACATTCTCAAGGATAGATCACATGCTAGGACACAAAAGTACCCTCTGCAAATTCAAGAAGATCAAAATCATACCAAGTGTATTCTCAGACCACAAAGCTTTGAAGTTGGATATCAACTGTAAAAGGAAAGCAGAAAAAAAACCAAATACACATGGAGATTAAACATCTTATTTAAAAAATGACTGGATAAAAGAACAAATAAAACAAGAGATTAAAAAAATATATAGAAACTAAGGATAATAAAAATAAAACATATCAAAATTATTAGGACACAGTGAAAGCAGTAATAAGAGGGAAATTTACATCATTGCAGGCTTATTTTAAGAAACAAGAAATATCACAAGTAAACATCTTAACATCCCATCTTAAAGAATTAGAAAAAGAAGAGCAGACAAAACCCAAAGTCAGCAGAAGAAAAGAAATAATAAAGATTAAAGTAGACCTAAATCAATTTTAAAAGAGAAAGACAATAGAAAAAAATTAATATTACAAAGAGCTGGTTCTTTGAGAAAGTCAACAAAATTGACAAATTCCTGACTAGACTAATCAAAGCACAAAAGGAGAGGACACAAATATCCAAAATTAGAAATGAAAGGGGAGAAATTACCACTGATACCACTAATATACAAAGGATTATAAGAAAATATTATGAAGGGCTTTATGCCACTATATTTAACAACCTAGAAGAAATGGACAAATTTCTAGAAATTTGTAGCCTACCTAGACTGAACCAAGAAGAACTGGATAAACTAAATAGACCAATCAACAGTGAAGAAATTGAAATGACTATCCACAAACGTAGAGGCAAAAACCCTAGACCAGATGGTCTCACCAACGATTTCTACCAAGCATTCAAAGAAGAATTAATGCCTATCCTCCTCAGTCTCTTCCAAAAAAATGAAGATGAAGCGATACTTCCTAACTCATTCTATGAGGCCTAATACCAAATACCCTAATACCCTAATACCAAAGCCTGGTAAAGACAACCAAAAAAAAGGAAACTATAGGGCAGTATCTCTGATGAACACAGATGTAAAAATTCTAAATAAACATTAGCAAATAGAATACAACAATGGATCAAAAAGATTATACATCATGATCAAATGGGATTCATCCCAGGAGCAAAAAGATGGTTCAACATATGAAAATCAATCAATGTGATACACCACATAAATAAAATCAAAGATAAAGACCATATGGTCATATCAATTGATGCAGAAAAGGCATTCAGCAAGATACAATGTCCATTTATGATCAAAACACTGAAAAAACATGGGTATAGCAGGAAAGTATCTCAACATAATAAAGGCCATATATGACAAACCCTCAGCTAATATCATACTGAATGAAGAAAAGCTGAAACCTATTCCCCAAAAATCAGGAAAGACAGGGAAGGCCACTGTCACCACTGCTGTTCAATACAGGACTGGAAGTTCTAGCTAGAGCAATCAGGCAAGAGAAAGAAATAAAAGCTATGTAAATCAGGAGAGATGAAGTCAAATTGTCACTATTTGCAGAGCACAAGATTCTTTATGTAGAAAATTCCAACGACTCCACCGGGAATCTATGAGAAACAATAAATGTATACAGTAAAGTTGCAGGATACAAAATCAATGTATGAAAGTCAATAGCATTCCTATATAGAAACAACAAATCTTCAGAAAAAGAAATGAGAGAGTCAATTCCTTTTGCTATCTCAACAAAAAGAATGAAATACCTAGGAATTAACAAAGAATGTGATACACTTATACACAGAAAACTATAAGACACTTTTGAAAGAAATCGAAGAGGACATAAAAAAGTGGAAAGATACTCCATGTTCATGGATAGAAAGACTTAAGATTGTTAAAATGACCATATTACACAAAACAATTTACAGATTTAATGCAATTCCTATCTAAATCTCACAATCATACTTTCACAAAATAGATTAAAGAATCACCAGATTCTAATTGTCAAAGCAATACTACATAAAAAGAATAAGGCTAGTGGTATTACACTCCCTGACTTCAATTTATATTGCAAAGCATCAATAATCAAAACAGCTTGGTAGTGACAGAAAAACAGACATATAGTCTAAAGGAACAGACCTGAAAACCCAGAAATAAATCCACAAATTTGTGGACAAATAATTTTTTATAAAGGAGCAAAAATTTGCAGTGGGAAAAAGACAGCCTTTTCAGTAGATGGTGCTGGGAAATTTGGAAAAGCATATGTAAAAGAATGAATCTGAGCTATGAAATCTCACCATATACAAAAATTAACTCAAATGGATTAAATACATTCATATAAGACCCAAAACGATAAACTGTATAGAAGAAAACATAGGTAATAAACTTATAGACCTAGGGCTCAAGAAAGACTTCATGAAATTGACCTCAAAAGCAAGGGAACTAAAAGCAAAAATAAATGAATGGGACTATAACCAACTAAAAAGCTTCTACATAGCAAAAGAAACCATTAACAAAGCAAAGAGACAACCATTCAAATGGGAGAAAACATTTGCAAACAATGCATTCGATAAAGGTCTAATATCTAAAATATGTAAAGAACTAATATGACTTAACAACAGAAAAACAAACAATCCAGTTAAAAAGTGGGCAGAGGGCTTAAACAGGTACTTTTCCCAGAAAGAAATACAAATGACCAATGGATATTTGAAAAAAATGCTCATCCTTATTAGCTATCAGGGAAGTGCAAATCAAAACCACAATGAGATATTACCTCACACTTGTCAGAATGGCTATTATCAACAAGACAAGAAATAACAAATGTTGGAGTGGCTGTGGAGTAAAAGGAACTGGTGGGAATGCAAACAGGTGCTTCCACTATGGAAGATGGTGTGGAGGTTCCTCAGAAAGTTGGGAATGGAGTTCCCATATGACTCAGCAATCCACCTTCTGGGGATCTACCCAAAAACTTGAAAACCTTAGTCCACAAAAACTTATGTACCACAATGTTCATTGAAGCACTGTCCACAGTGGCCAAAAACATGGAAACAACAGGTGACTGGTGACTGGATAAGGAACATATGCACTATGGAATATTACTCAGCTATAAGAAAAGATGAAATACTGTCATTTACAACAAAATGGTTGGACCTAGAGATAATCATGCTAAGAAAAATAAGCCAGGCAGAAAAAACCAAAAACTATATGACTTTACTCATATGCAGAATATAGAACTGAAAGCAACAAAGGAAAAACAAGCAAACAAACAAATAACTCATGGACACAATCAATCATTTAAGGAGTGGGTGGGAGAAGAGGGAGCAGGTGGGAGAGGAGGGAGGGGGAGCTAAATATATGGTGATGGAAAGAGAACTCACACTGGGTGGTGAACTTATAATGCAACAAGCTCATGATACACTGCAGAATTGTACACCTGGAACTTATGTAATTCTTGCTAACCAACATCACACCAGTAAGTCTAACCAAAAAAAAAAAAAAAAAGGAAAAAAATTTACAAAGCAACTACTAACAGATCTTAAAGGAGAAACTAACAAAAACATAATTACATTAGGGGACCTAAACACCTTCTTAACAGCCATGGACAGATAATCCAAACAGAAGATAAATAAGAAAATATCACATTTAAATGATACATTACAGCAACTGGATATAATTGACATTTATAGGATACTTCATCCTACAAGCAAAGACTATACTTTATTTTCTAGTGCACATGGAACCTTCTCAAGGAGAGACCATATGCTAGGACACAAAATTAGCCTCAGCGAATTCAAGAAGATTGCAATTATATGAAGTGTATTCTCAGGCCACAAAGCTCTGAAATTGGAGATCAACAGCAAAAGAAAACAGAAAAACCACATATATAGAGAGATTAAATTAAATGTTATTTTAAAATGACTGGATCAAAAAATAAATAAAAGAAGAGATTAAAAATACATAGAAACTAATGACAATGAAAATAGAACATATCAAATTATTGGGATACACCAAAAGCAGTAAGAAGAGGAAAGTTTACAGGCCTATCTCAAGAAACAAACTACAAGTAAACATCCTAACATCGCATTTTAAAGAACTAGAAAAGAGACCCAAAACAAACAAGAAAACAGCTACAATACCAACAACAACAATAACACTCAAAGTTAGCAGAAGGGAGGAAATAATAAAAATTAGAGCAGAACTAAAAGGAATTTAGAACAGAAAAACAATAGAAAAAATTAATACTATAAAGAATTGGTTCTTTGAAAAAAATCAATGAAACTGACAAACCCCTGGCTAAGTTCACCAAAAAACAAAGAGAAAAGAAACAAATAACCAAAATTAGAAATGAAAGCAGAGAATTATGACTGAAAACAAAAAAATACAAAGAATCAGAAGATCATATTATAAAAGGCTTTGTGCCACCAAATTTAACAACCTAGAAGAAATGGATAAGATTCTAGAAAGATAAAGTCTGCTTAGACTTAACCAAGAAGATATAGGTAATCTAAATAGACCAATTAATAGTAAAGAAACTGAAAGAACTGTCCAAAACCTCCCCAAAGGCAAAAGCCCTAGTCGAGTTTTATTAAGCATTCCAAAAAAAAAAAAGTAATTCCTATACTCAGATTCTTCTAAAAAATTAAAGATGAAACTCTACATCTTAACTCATTTTGTGAGGCCAACATTACCCTAATACCATAATCTGGTAAAGATAACACAAAGAAAGAAAACTATAGACCAATATCTCCGATGAACACACATGCAAAAATCTTGAAATAAATATATTAGCTGGCAAATAGAATACAACATACATTAAAAAGATTATACACCATGATCAAGTGGGATTCTTCCCAAAGGGACAAGGATGGTTCATCATACGGAAATCAATCAATATTATACACTACATAAACAAAAGACAAAAAGCATATATCAATTGATGCAGAAAAAGCATTTGACAAAATACAACATCCGTATATGATCAAAACACTGAATAAAATGGGTATAGAAGGAAAGTATCTCAACATAATGAACACCATATATGAAAAACTATCAGCTAATATCATACTGAATGGGGAGAAGCTGAAGCCTATTCTCCTAAAGTCAGGAACAAGACAGGAATACTCCGTCACCACTGTTATTCAATATAGTAGTGGAAGTTCTAGCCACAGCAATCAGGCAAGAGGAAGGAATAAAAGGTATCCAAACTGGAAGAGAAGTCAAACTGTCACTATTTGCAGATGACATGATCCTTTATATAGAAAATTCCAAAGACTCCACCAGAAAACTATTAGAAATAATAAATAAATACAGTAAAGCTGCAGGATACAAAATGTATGAAAATCAATTGCATTCTTATATACCAAAAACAAAACCAGAAAAACATGGAAAAATCAAAATTCTTTGTGATCACAACAAAAAAATAAAATATCTAGGAATTAACAAAGAACATGAGGGACTTATACACTGAAAACAAGACACTATTAAAAGAAATAAAAGAAGGCACAAAGAAATAGATATTCTGTGTTCATGAATAGGAAGACTCAACATTGTTAAAATGGCCATATCACCCAAAGCAATATACAGATTTAATGCAATTCCCATCAAAATCTCAGACATTCTTTCAAGAAATAGATTTTTAAAAAATTAGATTCATACGGAACCCTAAAATACCCCAAATATCAAAGCAACCCTACATAAAAAGAGTAAGGCTGGAGGCATCATACTCCCTGATTTTAATGTATACTACAAAGCATCAATAATCAAAACAGCTTGGTATTGGCAGAAAAATAGACACAAAGACCAATGAAACAGAATGAAAAACCCAGAAGGAAACCCACAGATATATGAACAAATAATTTTTGACAAAAAAGTGAAAAATATACAATGAGGAAAAGAAAGCCTCTTCAGTAGATGGTGCTGGGGAAATTGGAAAACCACGTGTAAAAGAATGAATCTGAACTGTGAACTGCCACCATATACTAAAATTAACTCAAAATGGATTAAAGACCTTCATATAAGATCAGAAACAATAAACTATATAGAAGAAAACATCGATATTAATAAACTTATAGACTTGGGGTTTAGGGAAGACTATATGAACCTGACCCAAAGGCCATGAAAGTAACAAAAATAAATGAATGGGACTATATAAAACCCAAAACTTCTGCACAGCAAATGAAACCATCAGCAAAGCAAAGAGACAGCCAACCAAATGGGAGAAAATACTTGCAAACAATGCCTCTGATAAGGAATTAATATCTAAAATATATAAAGATCTCATATGACTCAACAACAAAAAACAGAACAATCCATTTAAAAACTGGGCAGAGGACCTAAACAGACACTTCACCCATGAAAACATACAAATGACCAACAGATACATGAAAACATGATCAACCTCATTATCTATCAGGGAAATGCAAATCAAAATCACAATGAGATAACCACCTCACACCTGTTAGAATGACTTATTATTAATAAGACAAGGAATAACAAGTGCTGGAGAGAATGTGGAGAAAAAGGGGCCCTCATATACTGCTGATGGGAATGCAAATTGCTACAACCACCATGGAGGACAGTGGGGAGGTTCCTCAGAAAATTGGGAATGGAGTTACCATATGATCTGGCAATCCCCCTTCTGGTCATCTACCCTCAAAATTTTAAAACATTAGTCCACAAAGAGTTATATACCCCGATGTTCATTGCAGTGCTGTTCATGGTGGACAACTCATGGAAACAACTAAGTCCCCTTTTATAGATGACTGGATAAAGGAGCTGTGGTACATATACACAATGGAATATTATTCAGCTATAAGAAGAGATGAAATACTGCCATTTGTGACAAGGTGGATGGACCTTGAGATCATCGTGCTAAGCAAAATAAACCAGACAGAAAAAAACCAAGAACCAGATGACTTTGCTCATATGTGGAATATAAAACTGAAAGCAGCAAAGAGTCAAAAACTCGTGGACACAGCCAATAGTTTAGTGGTTACCTGAGGGTAAAGGGGGAGTGGGTGGGAGAGGAGGGAGGAGAAGGCAAATATATGGTGATGGAAAAAGAACCAACGTTGGGTGATTAACATATAATGCAACACACAGACAATGTACTGTAGAATTGTACACCTGGAACATAATGTATTTTTTATTAACCAAAGTCACCGTAATAAATTTGACAATAAAAAAATGAAAAAAGAAAAAAATTATGACAAGTTTTATTTAACAATAAAGAAACAACAAAATATGAGAAGTTTTTTCTCTTAGACTGAGTGTTTAGCTCATTTACTGTGTTTTCAATATTGACTAGGCTGGGTTTATATCTATGATTTCCGTTTTTCTTTGCTGTGTAAACCCATCTGTTTATGTTCCATTTTTATTTTTTTCTACCTTATTGTAGGCAAATTAAACATTTTTATAAGCCCATTTAATCTCCTTTGTTGGGTTATCAGGTGTGTTCTTTTAATGATTGCTTTAGAATTTATATACATCTTTAATTTATTATGCTTCATCTATAAGTAATATTATATTACTTTATATTTAATATAAGAATCTCATAACTGTATAGTTTCATGTATCTTTTCCCAGACTCTGTAGTATTTTTGTTAAAAGAAGGATAATAAAAATCAACTCCTGATGTCCAGGAACTAATCTAATTTTTATGGCTGACTTGATATTATCCCAAACTGATTTAAGGCTTACAGCTAAATCATTTAGTTGTATTAAACATAACAATGTGACAATGTCCATAGGAGGTTGCTGTGAGACCTTGATAAAATGAGACAAAAACAAGGTCACTAGGCAATTCACAAAATACTAAATATTCCTCATTCTTACTAAATAATTATCAATTATAGCTTTATTCTCATACTGGTCTGCTCTCCTGCAGAAAAGACTTACTGAGATGCGCAACCATGCAATTGTCTCAGTTTTAGAGAGTACCCAATCAAGAATGAGCCCCCGCTCCTTTAGTACTTTCTCCATACAATCTAGGCAGAGCCTAAATACTAAGATAATTCTTTAAACATCATTTTACTGAGACACGCCACAGTTCCCAATGTTGTGTCCTCCATCACAGCGACAAGTAATAAATTCAAGGTGTTTAACTGCAGGTGCTTTCTTGGTGGTTGCTGGTTGAAGGACTTTGACATTTTCATATATTTTCTTCATATATCATGTGAAAATGTTGGATAAGTAAAAAGCAATGCTTAAATGTCTCCTTGAAAATAAAAAATGTGCCATCATATTGCTCACCACTTTGATATTATCTTATAAAATTGAGAAGGTGAACAACCTGTGACTTGTACTCCTTTATACTTAGTAGATGTAAGTACCAGGTAACATCTCCAATATAGACAAGCAATTCCATTTATAAAATAAAGGAGCTGGAAACAATTTGTTTCTATCAATATGGAAATAAATAAATCACAACATATTCATATAGTGAACATTTATGAAATACAGGTGCATGTCCAAATGAATACATTTCCTATTCCTATACCACTAAATATAAAGAGCAAATCATTCAAAACTCAACAGTATGTGGTTGGGCATGTGCAAATTTTTATAAAATCTATAACCACAAAATTATAAACACAACATTCTGGTAAGTGGTTTTCTCTGGCTGAATAGAGAGAAAGAGTTGGAATTAGTGATAAACTTTCAGCATAAACAGCACTCAAAAATATGATTATTTTGCCATATCCTGATGCTTAACTTGGGTTGTGAGTTCTTAACTATATTTTTATCATGCATAAACTATGTGGCTGTGTTTTTGATATATATGAATATACACATATATATGGATACTTTATAATAGTAAAAAGAATAATATCTGTTAATAGATATTATTCCTTATGTTAATAAAATTATCTAAATTGGAAAATAATGTGAAAAATGACTCTAATCCTTAAAGATCATGCTAGGGCATTTTTTTAACAAGACAGTCTGAGTGAGTAAAACTGTTTCATGCTTTGGAAGATGTAACTTTAAACAGTTGATTGAAACTTGTATAGTTTATAATCCTATAAATCCAATTAAATGTGATTTTTTTCTATCCTGTAAAAAGAAGATAATCCCAAAAGTTTATAAAAAATTATTTGTTTCTAATTTATATATCACATTTCATTGTTCCCTTTGTTTACTGCTATGCAAAATGTCAGTTCTCAACTCTCCACACTTGCTTTGCAGCCTACTGATTCTCTCATTAAGTAAATAAAATTTTGATACATGTGTCTTATTTGTTTGAACATTAAAGTTTTTATCATTTTGAGAATTACAACTCACTCTGAAGTCCCCTTGAAATATTATACCCACTGGATTGAAAAACTACTCGTGCATGGACTGAGGAAATCACAAGTACAACTTTGAAATCACTGACCTTCCAGATAAGTGAGTTCTTGCTGAGTTGTGGCAGAATGGCCTTATTTTCAGAGCTCTCATATGTTAATCTCTAATGGCCTAAGATGTTTTCCTTTCAAAAATTAAAAAATAAATCTGTAAGTAATGACTGAAAGTTGGTGAAATGTAGTTAAAGCCTTATTGTTCTGTTTATCTTTCATGTAGGAGTCTGAAATATCTAGTATGTCTTGGTCTTAGAGTTTAGAGTGGTTAATTTTGCCTCCAGAGTAAGAAACTTGTCCATCTAGTTCTAGTTGGACACCTGTCTTTTTAGTTTTGAACCTTGTATACTGACTGGGATGCCACTGTTTTAATGTAAAAATCTGTGAAAACTTCAAAAGGTAAAAATCAAATAATGAAATTTCAGATGTCTGTTAGTGTTTCTTCTGTTTAAGAAATTTCATGGCTTGGGCAGCTTGGTATCACAAAGTAACTGGGGGAGAAAATATGTCTTAGAACTGATAAAAGAGGAAAATATGTGTATATATTTTGGGGTAAGAAATCATGCTTTCTTAGAGGTCTGCCTACTTGAAAGTGTTTCTTGTTTGTTTTTTGTTTGTTTGTTTGTTTGGTCCATTTATGTATCCTTACAGGAGTTGTTTTCATATCTTTTTGTGCCTGTATTTTAGTTCATCTGTAGATAAAGTTGTAAAACAAAAGTTGCAAACTCTGTCACGTCAGGCATTTTTTTCTATAAAAGAAAAGTGCCTTACTTCTTGTTGTGTTAATATTAGTATGTTTTCCTAGGATATAGCAAATAAGATTATAAAGTTTCTTAACCTTAAAGTAGCTTCCATTTTTATTGGCTAATAAAAAATAAATGCTTATATAAATCTGATTGACTATTCACTTAATCTAATAAAATCTAATTCAAAAAATACTTTAAATATACCAGACTTTCCAGAAAAATGTCTTTTCACAGAAGCTGACAGCAGTTATTATTTTTGCAAATTTTGTGTGAAATAAAAGTATATGTTTAAAATTTAAAAATTGGGTTTATTTTTTCATAATAAACCTAGTTAATAATAAAGCCCTGGAACTTTTGATGTCATCAAAATAGCCAAATAGAAAGTCCCAGTCCTCATTTGCCCACAGAAATCTCATTTTAACAACAGAGTAGCAGAGAAAAAATTCTCCACTGGCTTTAAAGATGTAAGATGACATATATGAGAATTATGTGGCTAAAACCTAAGGGCAGTTTCTAAGAGTGACCCCTAAGCAACAGCCAGAAAATTCACAAGAAACTTAATTATACCAACAGCTGGCATGAGTTTGGAAGGCCTCAAACTTCAGTTAAGATTACAGTACTGGCAACCAGATACCTTGATTTCAGCTGGGTGAGACTAAGACTAAGCAGGGTACTTAACCATGCCTGGACTCCTGAGTCATGGAAACAGAGATAATAAATCTGTGTTACTTTAAGCTGAAAAGATGGCAGTAATTCATTATGCAGCAATAGAAAAAACATACAATATAGATACTATAACTTACCCTTTAAGACATGTAAATAGGTATGTGTAAATGTGGGAAAACACACAGTAAATACTTGTGAGCTATACTGATCTTATGTATACATATATAATAAAATTCTCCCAATTTTTTACATGTCTGTATGAAAAATTATTTCAATTACAATTGTAATTAATATAAATGATCAAGACTATAATAGAAGCAATGATATAAAAAATACAAATGTGTATTAAAAATTGTGTGTATAATGTGCTTTAATCAGTACTGTAGTTTTCAATTATTAAAGGTAAAAGAGACAAGGTGACTAATATTTTAAAGTTAAAATGTGTGATTCTATCAGAAGGTGAAAGAATATATTAAAAACATCAGTTTGCAGAAATACAGAGAGCGATAGAACATTTGAGGAAATGTGAACTTGTCTTTTGGTTTAAATACCTACAAATAATGTCTGAATAAAACCAAAACAATGAAACATGCTAAAATTTTGTCAAAATTGGTTCTGTCTGCATTGGATTAATCAAAAGAAAACTTGGATATTAGGATTTTTTTTTTTTTACTTCTAATCATTATATTACTGAAAGATGAGAATTTTATTTTCTCTTTGTTAAAATACCAAATTGGTTTTGGAGTATGCAGTTTGGTCTTAGTCAAGGAAAGTTAATGTGTAATCTGCCCAGGTATCAAAACTTTCTTGTTATATTAAAATAGCTTGACGTGCTTTTATGTTGAATTTGTCTTGCCTGTAATTATTTTAAAAATCACAAACAAATGATAGAATACTCTCACTCCTTAAACAGTTAAAAAGTATTCTGCTATATTTTTAAATGTCATTGTCATTCTGAGTAATAGGTTGCTTGATCTGACAGAATAAAAATTAATTAGATAGAATTGAGTAAAAAATATGTTTTTTAAAAAATATATTATGGTTAGATTCTTAAAATTTTAATATCTGATACATCCATAAAAATGTTTTCTTTCTTTTTGATTTATACCTCTCAATTTTAGTACACTATGGTGTACTAAAATCATTTAAAAATTGGTATTTTGTTCTTGCCAAATCCTCAGAATTAAGAAAAAAATACTTTTACCTTGTCTCTTTATTTTTAATGGCTGTATAGATATTTACATGTGTTCAGTAAGAAATTGTCCTCTTTTGTACTAGAAAATCATTGGACACATTGATTGTACAATCAAGGTCATAGCTGGAGTTTCATACTTGATAATAGATTTTATTAAATATGGAAGGACAAGCCTGTCATTACAATTTGGACTTCATGTGTAGATGCCTACCAAGCCCTTCCAGGACTAATTTGTGATCCATTCTTTGACTTGCCAGGTCCCTGCTGATAGATTAGGAAGATTAAAAGATTTGGGGTGACTTCAAATGAAAGGAATGAACCCAAATTTATAGGTATAAATTAATTTCTTGCTTTTGATTTATATACTTAACAGTGCAGGCAAAAACATGCTTGCTCCTGCTGAGATTGTTTTGGTCACTGGCACCTTAGATAAGGAGTAAACTGACTCAAGAAAATAGCCTGAAGATAATTAATATTTTGATGTTTAACAGGATTGAAAAGTAAATTTGCACACCTATCAGTTCTTTTGCAAAGAGATCTTTCAGAAGATTTTGCCATAGTTGCAAAACAGTTCTACCCTATAAGTCACTAAGGTAATGTGGTATGAATAGTGGAAAGGGGGAAAATTTTAAATACTTAGTAATATTTACTGTCTCATAAGTGTGTTCTCTATATTAGACACAATGCTAGGTCTTTAGATGTTTTGCTATATAATCCTCAATATAATTTTTGAAAGTGAGACTTGCTCACTGTTCACAAATGTTAAAGTGAGATTGAGTAAGTTTCAATAACTTAACAGAGATCACACAATTAATGGAGTTGTGAATCCAGAAATCAAAACCAGGTCTGTGTTGCCAAGTCAAGCATCTGTCCTTTCCCTTGAATACTTAGTGCAACTGAATTCTCCATTTTTAGTGAAACATTTTGTGCATACAAATGAACAATCAGTTAATCAGTTTACTTTCTTTTCTTTCCCTGTTTTGATTTATGTACATTTAAAAAAACTGTGAGGTACAGCTTGAGCTACTTTAATTCGAAGTAGACATTCAAATTAGATAAAAATACATGCTCTCTTCCAGAACTGCAGTCCAGCAAACATTTGAGAAATCTGTACATTGCTTTGGGTAGTACAGACAATTTAACAATTTAATTTTTCAAATCCATGAGCACAGAATATCTTTCCATTTATTTGAATCTTCCTCCATTCCTTTCTTTAATGTCCTATAGTTTTTAATATATTAGTCTTTCACCTCATTGGTTAAATTTATTTCTAGATATTTTATTATTTTTGATGAAATTATAAATGGCATTGTTTCTTTAATTTCTCTTTCTGATAGTTTATTATTAGTAGATAGAAACACAATTGATTATTATATATTGATTTTGTATTCTACAACTCTACTGAATTTATTAGTTCAAACAGGTTTTATGATGGAATCTCTAGGGTATTTCTATATACAATCTTGTCATCTGCAAATTGTGACCATTTTACTTTTTTGTATTCAATCTCTATGACTTATTACTCCTTTTCCCAATTGCTCTGGCTAGGACTTCCAATACTATGTTGAATAAAAGTGGTGAGAGTGGGGATTTTATCTTCTTCCTGATCTTAATGGAAAAAGATTTCAGCTTTTTACTTTTGAGGAGGATGATAGCTTTGGGCTTCTCATATATGACCAACTATAAGCATCTTATATCAAGCATGTTTTCTGACCACAATGGTATAACACTAAGAATTAATTACATGAAGAAAACTGGAAAATTTAAAAATATGTGGAGATTAAACAACATACTACTGAACAACAAGTGGGTCAAAAACTCAAAAGAGAAATAAAAAATACTTTGAGACAAACCAAAATGGAAATGTAAGAAGTCAAATTTATGGTATGCTTCACAAGCAGTCCTAAGAGGAAAGTTCATAGTAATGAATACCTACCTCAAGAAACTAGAAAATTCTTAAATAAACAACCTAACTTTACATCTCAAAAAACTATAAAAATAACAAATAAAGTCCAAAGTTAGTAGAAGGATGAAAATAAAGATTAGAGAAGAAGAAAATGAAATAGAAACTAGACAATAGAGAATACCAATAAAACTATAAGCTGGTTCTTTGAAACAATAAACAAAATAGACAAACTTTTAATCTCACCAACAAGAGAGGACTAAAATAAATAAAATAAAAAAATGAAAGAGGCGATGTTACAGCTGATATCACAGAAAAACAAAAGATTGTAAGAGACTACTATGAAGAATTGTACACCCACAAATTGGACAACCAGAAGAAATGAAAAAATTCCTAGAAACATAAAATTTACCAAGACTGAATAATGATTAAATAGAAAATCTAAACAGGTCATTTACTATTAAGAAGATCAAATCAGTAATCAAAAACCTTCCAACAAACTAAAGAGAAGGGCCAGATGACTTCACTGATGAATTGTACCAAACACAAAAAAGAATGAAAAGAAATCCTTCTCAAACTCTTCCAAAATATAGAAAATGAGGAAATTCTTCTAAACTGATTTTATGAGGCTAGCATTACCCTGCTACCAAAAGCAGACCAAGATGCCACAATAAAATTATAGACCAACATTAGTAATGAAATAAACATCCTCAACAAAATATTATCAAACCAAATTTGACAATATGTTAAAAAGATCCTATGCCTTGATAAAATGGGATTTATTCCAGGAATGCAAAAATGGTTCAACATTAGCAAATCAGTCAATGTGATACACTACATTAATGAAATAAAAGATAAAAATCATATGATTATCTCAATAGATGCAGAATACACATTTAACAAGTCAACATCCATTTATGATAAAAATCTCAATAAAGCAAGTAAAGAGAGACTATACCTCAATATAATAAAGGTCATATATGATTTACTATTTTTCACGTTCATTGATGGAAAAAGTCTGTCTATTTGTTTGTTTTTGAAGAAATCATTAGCTACAACTTCTGTTTCATCTGGGGGTTCATACTTAAATGTCAAGTATCTCTCATGAAGGCACTTAGTGAAATTGGCCCATAGTGGGGACATGCCCTTTTATGAGGGAATAATTCTAAATTATTCTCTAGCTTCTTGCCTCAAAATGAATTAATAATTTTACTACAGAGGATCAACCCTTTATGATACTACAGTCCACATAAAACTTCATTAAGCTCTTGCTTATTTCAGCTGTTTTAACTCTTTCTAAAATTACCACTTTTGAGTGCATTTATGCATTTTATTAGTATGATGAGAACATGATATATACATACAGCTTAGAAAGACTCTTATGGTTTTCTTTTGAATTTTTGTATATTACCTCATTAACCTAAAACATTTTAATATTTTATAAGAAGCCAATAATTTAGAGTGGTACTATAAGTATAAATCAATATTAGGTTTAAACATCATCAATGAATTTCCATTCCCTTAAAATTAAGGCAAATCAGTTATTTTTCCCACCCACCTCCTCACTACATTGGGCTTTCTATACTAAAATTTTCCTTTTCAGAATGGGTATTCTGAAATCCTCACTATTAATGCTTTCTTTTTCCTGTCAATCTTTGCAAATGCTGACACTCCACTTTTTTTACTTAACATTTTTCAAGTCTCAGCACAACTCTCAGCATATTAAACATGTGTTCTTAATGTAAACACATAGCATAGGACTTCTCTGATTATAATTATTATTACACTTTCTGTTTTTACTCCTTTAATTGTTTGTATTTTTCATTAAATTGGAGCTTTGTGAGAGCAATGCCTATCTCTGTCTTAGGCTATTAAGCAGAATTTGAAGAAAGGTGTCCGTCCAAGAGTGGCTGTTTTAGTAGGATCTATGTTCTACTCTTTCCTAAACCATATCTGTCAATTTCCACCCAGATGAGGTACAGTTGTGCAATAAATACCAGGATCTTTTAAAAATTCTTGCAGAAGTTCTGCATGTACTAATGGCCCCTGAACTAGCTTTTCCTCTAGGATACCACTAGGATACTAGTAGTATTTCTAGAACTGATTTGCCTGATAAAGATAAGACATTAAAAAAGTGTTAATTAATTGAATGGGTTGAATATGTTAGCACCTGATAAACAGTGTTTCTTCTATTCAGTAACAGTGTTTTAGCTTTTTGCCATTTTAGGTCAGGAAGTAATTGATGTAGTGTCAAGAACAACAAATTTGGAGCTCCTAAGTTTATTATTTGAGTTCTACCATTTACCAACTGTCTGACCCTGGGGAAGTTACTTAACTTCTGTGATTTTTAGTTCCCTCACCTGCTAAATGGAAATAGTAGTAGTAGTTATTTCATAAAATTACCACAAAAATTGAGCAAAAATATATAAAAGCTTGAGTTGAGACAGTGCTTGGCACATTAAAATGCTTGCTATTTAAGTTTTTGTTACTATTTTTACTGTTAGAAACAACTCTGTTATAATTCATTATTTATTATACTTGAAGAGTATTGTTTATTGCATCTTTCATTAGATTACTCAAATGAGAAATTTTCTTCTGGTATCTGTTCTAAAAATAGTGTTGCTTCCTCTGAGAAATGGGTTGTTTATAATTAATTGATTATGTTCTCATCTTTGTTATCACTGCTTGCATATTCAAAGTTAATCTGCAGTCCACTTGTAGCAAATTAATAAGACTTTTCAACATATAATTTATATATGAACTTACATAGGTCTTGCTTATATTTTATTTTTAGATTGTATTTTTGTTACCTCAAATTGATTTAGGAAATTAATGCTTTACATCAAATAATTAAATAAAAGTAGTAAAATATGAGAAAAACAGTGACCCTAATTTTCTATGTAATTTTCAAGTTTCTTAATTGCTCAGTATAGTTTCCAAATATATCCAACTAGTAGAATAAAACCTTTTAAATGAGAAAATATGGAAAAATGGTATAATATGCTACATGCATGTAAAATCTTTGTATTTATTCTTAGAGGACATTATCACATGATAAATCACAATAAATTATTGTAGTTATATTACATGCTGCGATAAAAGTTTTTACTATTATAGTATGTGTTTATGATACACATATAAGGAACCATATATTATATGGAGAATGGCTTTTGTAAACATTACTAACTTGAAATTGGCTATACTAACAACATAAAAATTATCCTAAGGAAGTAAAACACACACACCCACAAAATCAAACACAAAAATTTATGCCTATTCTAAAGTCACAGTGAAATCTTTAATATTTGATTCAAAACTGGTCTATCAGAGGCATTAATGGCCCCTGGAGATATTATTAAAACTATTTTTCTGTGAATACTAGAATAGTTGCTATTTTCCTGGTTGTTAAAGTTACCGATTGCTTAGACTTCTTTAAACAATTTTTAATTGGCAATGATTTAAAAATATGTTAACATCATTTCAATACAATCATGATGTGAGAAACATACGTGGTGCTTCTGTATTCTGAATTTAAAATTGCATTTCAATTGAAATAGAAAATTGAGCTTCTAGTAGATGTATAATTCTGATTTTTTTCTAGCCAATAATGTGACTTCAGAGTTATCTTTGCATATTATTTTCCCTCTTTCACAATCTTCTTAATGTCAAATATTGCTGTGCCATCATATGTTAAAATAATTTGTATAGAAATGCTATACTAAGTTGATGTTAACAAATTTAAAGTAAATTTACTCAAGCGATCTGAAAATCTTTCCTTAGTGTCGAAGCTGTGAGGGTTATGGACTTTATTTTTTCCTCCATTCTCTTATCAAAAATTTTCACACAAATGTCCACAATCAATAGTAAAAATAACACCTTTAATGGTCTAGGTGATTGGAACCCAAGAAAATCTGCCTGAGGAAATAACTATGTGAATCTCTAACTTTTTTTCTCACAAATCTCATTAAAAAATTTCTGATATTATTGTATAAATAATTTCCCTGCTGTCATCCTATATCTTCAGGAGACGTATTTAACCAAGGAGCAAAAGACCAAAGAAGGAAACATTTGTGCTGCCAGTTCCCTCTACTAAAAAATCCCTAGGATTGGAGAAAGGAGGTGGTCCCTTCTCTAATTTAGCATTGGTTGATCATGTGGTTTTGTTCCTAGAAATTACATGACTTGCTCATTATAATAAAGTTAGTTGTTGTAGGGAGTTGATTATAAATATATGCTAGTCTATCAAGTTAGCTTCCACCAATTTGCTTTCCTGTTGCACAGATGATGGCGTTTGTCTTTTACAAGGAGTGGGGACAAATATTCCAATTTAGTCAAGTTAATGAAATTCCTCAAAGTTTTGATTTTGTACTTTTGACAATGACAAATTAGTGACAGACTAAGCAGCTAAATGACAGAAACAGGTTCAAATTCTAAAATGGTTAGAGTGATGAGAAGAATGATAGAGTAAAAGAGATCAATAAAAAGGCTATTATGGTCCAGACTGGAGCATGAGAGCAAGCTTCACCAATAATAGAGAATCTGGGGAGAGTTTGAAAAAGAAAGATTAGTTCAACATTTGGGAGATAAAAGCCACACGTTTAGGGACTGAACTTGTAGAGAATGATATTGATAGCTTCCACCAGGTTTGAAAGAGTTAAAACATCAGAAGTGATCAGGAAGGCCTTAAGTATCTCCTAGCCTGACTGAATTTTTTACAAAGGCTTCTTTTTACAAAGGCCTCTCCTCCTATTTGCCCTCTCACCCAGGCCTAACTACAGAGGACCACTTTTTTCTTAGAACATTTATTTAGAAAACTTGAACTTGCAAATAGTTTTCTCTGCCCCTTTGGTATATAAATCATTTTAAAAGCTTCTTGCTAATTGGCTAAACAAGGCTCTTTCTCACAGACTTAAGAGACTTCTCCCGGAAATGTAATCATTAAGGAACACAGTGTCCCTCTCAATCTCTGTGGGTGAGAGTTGAACTCCAATTTGCAAAACTACCTCTTGTCATAGAGGTATCTTTACATAAGTAGTTTAATTTTCCTTTGGATAAAGCAAAGTAGCCAATACAGGTGGTCACTGAAGTTGTTTTCTTGTCTTTGTTGTTTGTTCACTCTCAGCTTACTCTGACCTCATTTCTCTGAACCTTTATTGTTTTTCATCCCTAGGTAACACTGCATAAACTACTAAGAACAATTCAGTAAAGTTTCTTATCTGGCGGATTCAGTTAAATTGAAGTATTCCATAAATCTTTGTCTTCTCTGCATCTAACTAGTCATCTAGTGCATGTATTTTAATTTTGAAATAGAAATTATATTAGTTTTCTTAGGTTGCTATAATGATGTACAACAAATGAGGTAGCTTAAAATAACAGAAACGTCCCACAGATGTGGAGTTCAGAAGTCTGAAAGCACAGTATTATCAGGGCTTTCAAAAACTGGAAATGCTTTACGTTGCCTGGCTTATAGATCTGTCACTGTAATCTCTGTTTCTTTTGTCACATGGTCTTTCCCTCTTGTGTTCTTCCACATCTATCCTCTCTGACTATCCAAATTCCCCTGTTCTCATAAGGACAGCAGCATTCTCTCATAAGGGAGCATTCTCCAATATGCCCCAATCTTAAGTAATTTAATCTGCAATGACTCTATTTCCAAATAAAGTTACGTTTGAAGATACTGGAGGTTAATACTTCAATATACCTTTTGAACAAATAGAATTCAACATTAACAGAGATTAAAAAATGATACCATGCCTTCAAATTCAAAGTTCTTCATGAAGCACAGGGTACTTACATTTAATCATCCTCTGTTTATCTTGGATACTTTAAAATGAGAGAATTAACATCAATCCAACAAACTGGGAAGCACAAATACGAACACATTTAATCATAAATATCTCTCAAATATGAGTATTTTTTGAACAGCATATATTATCATGTAGTTCCATTTTCACTTCAACACTTGTTTGATGAATTTTAGCAATTATTAAAGATGATATAAAATATATACTTTTGAAAATACTCATACCACAAAATCCTGCAATGCAATTCAGAAACTACCACTTGGTGGCAAGATAATGCTGTTGTTAAATGTGCCTAGTAGTGACCTAAATACTTGCTGTTTTCAAATATAATCCTTGATAAATTAAAAATGCCTTTGTAAAAGGAGACAGGCTAAATCACTAATACTTTTTTTTAAGAAAATAATTTGCGTTCTTACCTGGTGGCAGGGGAGAGATACCATGATCACGAAGGTGGTTTTCCCAGGGCGAGGCCTATCCATTGCACTCCGGATGTGCTGACCCCTGCGATTTCCCCAAGTGTGGGAAACAACTGCATCATTTGTGGTAGTGGGGGACTGTGTTCGCGCTCTCCCCTAAAAAAAAAAAATTGCATAATAAAAGTGACTGGTAAAATACACATGTCAAAGCCAATTCAAACAATGAGTTCATTTTATTGGTTATCATTTAAAAAGATATCTAAAATGAAACTTGAAAATAAGAAAATAATTATTTCATAGATGTATTTTATATCTCTTTGTTTCTTTACTATCCTAGACCAAGATGGTTATCATAAATATATATTTTTTAATTCTGACTGATTTTGTTGAGTATAATTATTCAATCCAGTATTTATATCAGGTCAGAAAATTAATTTTATGAACTCATCCTAGAAAATGTGCTACATACCTCACTGCTGAATATCACTATGGTCACCCAAATTGGGTCGTTGTACCCAAAATCTGACAATTTAAGTTCACAAACTTGCTAAGGTGTACTTATCTTGGCAGCACTGTATGAACAACTTGATAATGTTTCATAACCTTGGCAAGGTTACGAAGACAGCTCTGATGTCCATTCAAGGAAAAGAGTTCCAAAATTGCTTTGAAGGTGGACTAGGTGCTGGCGTCAGTGCACAGCTTCCCAAGGGGAGTACTTCGAAGGTGACCATAGTGATATTCAGCGATGAGGTATGTAGCACTTTTTCTAGGATGAATTCATGAAATTCATTGCCTGACTTCATATTTGTCTTTTAATGAAACCTTAGAATGTCTCCCTTTATTATTGAACTGCTGACACTTTTTACAAGAATTAATGAAGTTTCTGGAAGAGCAAATGTGTTCCTTACTTACCTTATCAACAGTGTGGTGTCACAGTGTTGCACTTAGAAAATGTATATGATTTGGTTAATGAACTCTATTGTTCATTCTAAAATATAGAAGGAATATAACTCTTTCTAAGAATTTACTGAGTAAAAAGTACAATAATAATAGAAACAGTCTATTTATATTTGTGAAGGAAAATAAAAATGGACATTAAAAATATGTTTGTGTAAAAGAAATTATGTGGTTATAGAGAATACTAGAGATTAAATCATATTCTTAAAGAGGAATGGATATAATGAGTTGTTTTGTGGTCAAACAAATGACCATTTTCCGCACTTATTTAGGTTTTTTATAAATAGTCATTCTAGGGAATAGTTGAAGAAAAGAAAGTAGTTTCTTTTGACATAGAGAGATAAGAGTTTAAATTGTTGCTTATGGTGTTATTTTGAGGCAATATATTATAGGAGTTATTAATAGGTAGCAAGATATGGCATTATATACTTGGTTTGGCCCCACTTCTATCATCTACTATCTATGTAATCTTGAGCAAGTTACTTAATTTCATACCACCTCAGTTTCATCGCTTATAAAACAGGGGAAACAACAGTTGCTACCTCATAGTATTATTGATGTAAGAATTAAGTAGAATTATCTGTTTAAGGTGCACAGCACAGCACTTCTTATCTTCTTAGATAAAAATATTTTTTATTATTTTTCCTAAGCGCCAGGAATACATATTCCTCTAAGATATTTGATGAACAGTGAGTATCTTGGAAGAATCTAAGAAAAGATGTTTTTTACCAAATTTCCTTTTCCCAAGCCTTTTTACAACTTACTAACAAATTTCAAGTAGGGCAAGATTATGGGGTCATTTTGGTTGCTGACAGAATGTCAATTTTTCTTGCTCTCTCTGGCCTTTGGTACTCTGCTTTGGCTGGCAACAGGAATTCAAATGCCTGGCGGTGTCGCATTTTCTGGAAAAGTGCTGAAGCCCTGTAGTGATAATGCTGACTGTAGCTCCATGATGAGCTTTTCGACTTCTGTGCCATGCTCTTTAATGAATATTGCCAGGGGCTGCCAACTTCTAAACTTTTTCTCAAAATTTTGTCTCTTAACATATTGCCACAGCTGATAGTGACATCACAATGTCACTCAGGATGCTGAAATATTCTACTCCATGGTTATTGTCATTGGCACGGGGACAGTGCTGTATCCAAGCAATGAACTGAAAATGCACTGTACCAATTAGATGTTAGAGGAATGCTTTTTTGTTGTTAGTTTTAAGGTTGGCTATTTGTTAATAAAATCAATATGGGAATATGTAAATAAATCATCTTGAGAAATTAAGTACTAAGAAATAACAATTTTAGAGAGATATTTAGCATCTCAGGCCTTTAAAACTTGTTTTCATATATTTATAGGTATTTTTGATGTTGGTGAAATAAATAAGCTGTTTTAAGAAATGCTTTTGTCAGAGTCACCTTATATCACAAATAATTGGTATCAACAAAGATTTGAGGGAATATGAAAGCACTGGAGTCTATCTCTATAGCACAGTAGACAGAGACATAAAAATAAGCCACTAGCTATCTTGAGAGACCTGAACAGTACTTCTTCCTCTTACCCCTTTCTACTCAAAATACACAAACATGAGGGATGAAGATCATGTTTAGCTACTTGCTGATGTAATAAAAACTTAGACAGCATTTTTCTAGTTATGTATAAGAAAAGCCTGGTCAGTTCAGTGATGATTCTGAAAATAAAAAGTAGTGGAAGAGTTAGAAAGGATAAAAAATACAAGTTAAAATCCCATGCTTATTGTGTTGAATCTTGATTGTTTTTCTGTATTGTAGAGGAAAAATTTCCTCAAGTTAATAGCTCACTCCGAGGCCCAGTTCATCAAATATTGTAGTACTTTTCCTTCATGTTCCTAAATTCACTCACAGAAGAACAAATACTACATAATTCTGCCGCTGTGGCAGATAGTCAAAATAGTCAAACACATAAAACAGAGAATAGAATGGTGGTTGCCAGAGACTAGGGCAAGGGCAGATGGAGGGTTGCTGTTCAACAGAGATCCAGTTTCTGCTACAAGTTCTAGAGAACTGCCGTACAACATTGTGCCTACAGTTAACAATACTGTACTGCACACTCAAAATTTGTTAATAGAGTACATCTCATGTTAAGTGTTGTTACTGCAATAACCCCCCAATAAATTGTCTATAATCAATATTTTAAAGATAAATAAGAATCTACACAGTTTCCCTATTAAAACAAACAAAAGTCATAATCAGTAGAAAATACTTAAAACCCTAGGGCAGCTTAGTTTATTTAGATGATAGAGCATATTTCTATTGGCAACTGGGATGATATGGAATATAGAAAAGACTGTATTCCATAGTTGATGTAAGATTTATCTTTTCTAAATAGAGAGGAATTCGAAATATTTTGGAGAGCTCTGAGTAGACTTCACAGAAGAGGACTATTTCTGAAAGATGTCTAGCAGTTACAGAATTAATAGAACAAGTAAAGTGATGTTGTTTTTAGCACTGGGTGTCCATTTGGAAGTGAATCCCTTAGCAGAAATCATAATTTTCCCTTTAGAAACAGATCAGAATCTATCTCCTACTTTCTGCTATAATTTCAACTTGTATCCTCTCCCACCCAGTTCAACAAATTTCCCACATTGTCTCTCTATACCCAATTTATCTTACCCATCATTGCAGCTTTTGATCACCATCATGAAGTGAGCACCTCTGAATTCTCACCATGTTTTCCACAACATTAACTGGTATTTGACCATTAACTGCTTGGAGATATCCCTTATAGTATTGTCTTGAATTATTTTTGGATGTGTTTTATTTACTTTGAATAGGAGAGTTTTTGAAATTCACTCACCCCAAATTGTAAAAATACTTTGGGATTTATCTGTATTTTTCACCCTTCTCCATCTTTTACCTGTTCCATCCTAGAAACTGCACAGAGTAAAATTCAAGAGGTTTGTTGACGACTGATATGAGTTCTCTAAATGTTCTAGTAGTAATTTATACTTTCTGGGAGCCCCAAATATTTAGTTTTTGGCATTTAAGATTACAGTAAATAAAAAGATACTTCATAGTCCATAACATACCCATGCTATAGATACAAAAGTAAAGAATTGGCTGGCCTCTATGGAAAGGCCTGCAAGGGTAGAAGTATTAATAATTACCTATGTGTCTCAGTTTTATTCTCACTACGCATGTGCAAAAACTCAAGCTTCTTAATTCAAACTGAATGTCAACAAGAGAGAACTGGTTGTATTTAACTAAATTCTTACAATTATGAAAGAATGATGAATAAAAATGGGACCAACATACCAACTTTTCACTAGATTGTATTCCTTTACAGTTCTTAAAATTCATCTGCCCTGTACAGTGTGGTACCTTGCTATTTATTGTGAACTGGTTCTGGGAGGCATGACAAGTACCAAAAATGACAATACCAAACAAATTTTTCCCATAAGGAATAATGTAAATAAACTTAATACATTTCCAAACCAAAAATACACAAAATGACCACAAAGCTAAGATAAGACCATAAGGGGATATGCACAAAGCAAGAGCTACCATGTGACTAATGCATGACTCCTTGTTTCAGCTGGAAAAAGTAGCAAGTCACAAGGCAATAGACATAGACAAGTTCTAGCTTGCACATTGAGTACCAAACAAACAATGAGTGCTCGGACAAAAATTTTCACACTAAAATGTGTCAAGTACCAAATTCGATGAGTTTCAAAGTGGGTATCAAAGTATGACTATTATTTCTAAAACTGTAAAACATGAAAAAGTAGAATTAAAAATATCAGAAGTTTTTTTGATGTACACATATCTGAGGCAAAAGGAAGTAAGATTATAATGAGAACAATGAGCCATTTGTATCTCCTAATAGATTACCTCCCAGGAGAATACAGCATCTCTCAAAACTGGACAGGGAATAAACTGAATAAGTAGTTTCAAATTTTTTCTCTTATCACTCTGTTTTCTACACATCCCAGTTGACCATCCTTGTTATGATAACATATTATTTTTAGCGATATTAATGCCATTGATTACATTTTTTATTGGACTTTAAGAAATTGCTTTCCTCTGATCAGGTAGATTTCATGCCCCTGTTTTTCTCATTTTAGCAAGAAAGGCTTGACATTTTTTCAGTTTTTGAGGCTTTCCCCTATTGCTAAGATATTTCATGCACTATTTATGAATGCTTAGAAGATGGTTCATAAGAGAAACTACAATAAGTAAATATTAAATACAAAATGCTTTAAAACTCATCAGAATAAAAGTAAATAACATGACAGTATAATATGAATACATATGGCTTTCAAGTAATTGTTTAGAATTTAATAAATTATTACTTATAAAAAGGTCAGATTAAAAAGTATATTTGAAGCATTTTATTACTTATAGTATTACCTAATATAAAAGATCATCAGGTGAGTTATTCTACATCATTTTTGGCAAATAAACATTATTAGTGAAATCTGTATTTTTGTAATAATATTGGAAATCAAGTGAAATTTTATTAAAAATATACTCTTTATATAATCCATCTGAATTATAGAAATCACTCTACATAAATTCCATTTTTTGGAATTAAAAAATGATAGCATGGAGATTTTAGAAGTGGTTTAATAGTAGGGGTATGTGGAATAAAAAACAAATTTTATTATTTTTATACAAATGTAAATGTATTTTTAAAAAGTTGAAAAATATTTCTTGTTATATCTCTTTATTGAATATATGCTCATTTATCTCAAAAACTCTAAACAAAACTGCAAAATGCATTACTTGTCTCAATTTGGGTAATATTTTCTCTGAACAGTAATATAAAAACAAGAAATTTCAAAGAAGCTATATTCTTTCAAATAAATTTATCCTAAATCTTCACATCTTAATCTGTATAACTCAATATGTAATGATTTAGTGGCAGTAAGTTGGCCAAGAATGGTGTTATTCTCACAATTTTCATCTTTCAATAGAGACTAACAATTATTAGAAGACACTGACTGGACAGTGAGTGGATTAGAGAACAAAAGATAATGTATGATTTATGGGAATAGTAAGCCAAGAAAAATACCTTTGCCTATAAAGCTTCTTTAAGTCTTAATGGTTAAGATTGCTGCATAGTTTATAAAATATACTCTAGCAAATTAGAGATCCTTGAAAGAAAACTAGGGATTTGCAAATCATATAAAATTTCTACTTTAGTTTCTCAGGACAGAAGCTTCAATATAAAAAATTTCAAAGAAAATTGAGTAAATCCATTGTTAGATGTATAAAGATAAGTCTTTTGAGTTTCAGCTCCCTGTGGTAAGCAAGTTCTCCAAACAGGTAGATTCTCTGAGGATATCCATTTCTGGGATACAATGGACAATTTCTGAGATACAATGAACCATTTCTGGGATAAAAACATCTGCTAGAACATAACTTTGACTTTGGCCTGACAGGTAGACCAATTGTTCTGGGTTGACTGGATTATCTGGGGCAGCATGTGGGGAACAAAAGATAGGAGTTATACGACACCTTTTTATCTTATCAGAGAACCATGCACACATCATCTTTACCTGTCAAGTATCTACAATCCTTGGAGCAGCACTTTCTCTGCCTGCTTCAGAATAAGTGCTCAGCTAATATTTGTTTAACAATAACTAACCAACTTCCTTTCCTGTGCTTGTTCTCTTCTTTGTTCTCCTGAACATATACACACTTATATGCACTGTTGCACATAACTTTTCCTCAGCTATGCATTATCTCTACTGATCATTAAAAAAGTATAAAAATGTCACTTCTTTAAAAGTGCCTACTTTAATCATCTTTATTAATTACAATGACATATATTGGAAAATAGTGGGAGATACATGTGGGAGATATTATTTATTCAGTCTCCAGAAAAAGCTTGCTTCTGTTTTTTTTGTTGTTTGTTTGCTTTTTGGTATGTGGGTAGCCCCCTGGCTGGGAATTGAACCCAGGCCATAACGTTGACAGCGCCAGCGCCAAAGCCTTAAGCCACTACACCACCAGGGAACTCCCTAAAAGCTTGCTTCTTATGCGAATTACTCATACAGTTCTCTTGCACTGACCCTGCAGCATCCTGCCTTCTCTAGAGTACTTGGTGCAATACCTAACACATTATACCTACTACGTAAATAATTGTTTAAATGAGTGAAAGAGAAATGAATTAACATTATTTTTAACTGTGAAATATACACACATGAAATATCAGGAGGATCAAATTAAACACAACAAAATCAACATTAACAATAGGGGGTGCAAATTTCCCAATTCCTAAGTATTTTCCATATATAATTTCAGATATTTCTAGTAGTTTGAAAAAAGTCAGTATTGTTACTCTTATTTTATGTATGAAGAAACTAAGGTTGAACCACTTAACATGTCCAGGGTCATCAAGCAGACAAGTAGAAGAAATCTTTCTATTATTTCATAGTGCTTCCTTAATTATAAAAATGTTATCAAAATCTTGATCTGGATTTTCCTTAAAATTTTATCATTTGGACTCTATTTTTCTGAACCATATCATAAGGGTTTAGATTTCTTTAAATACTCTTTCTTCTCCATTCTTTTTTACCTTACCTGCTTAGCATAAAAGGAGAAAAAATTAATCTTCAAACTTGTCATCATTTTCCCTCCATTCATTTTATATATTACTTTCCCCAAAGATACTAGTGATAAATGGTTTAGTTTTAATAAATATTTGTGGGCTTTTAAAGTGAAATGAGACATTGCAAAGAAATACTGCTACAGATCTTCAAATTACTAAACTGTTTAGAAAATACACTCAAAATTGTGATAAAAGTTCCAACTAAATCTTCATCTCCTTCTATCAAGTATAACCATTTATATAAACTTAAAAAAAGTAAGACTATTCATTTTTAAACTTTTTAAAACTTTTATTCATTTAGTTATGCTGCCTCACACTATTGTTGTGGTTTATCTTTATTACAAAAGCCACATATTTTAATTGCCCTAGAAATTGCATAAGTACAATAGTTGTGGTTTCACTTAAATCCTTTTTATGAGACCTCAGTGAATTAACTTACCTATTGAGAGATGGCGAAAGTAAGAGTGTTAAATGTGAATATTAAGAATAAAAATATTCAAAATATTAAGAATAAAAATATTCATCATCAAGGTAATAAACATATTTATCATATCTCCAAACTCATCAAATTATAAACATATAATATGTTTGGTTTTTAAAATATAAATATACCCTAATAAAGCTGTTTTTAAAAAAGTAAAAAATTTCAAAATATAGAATATATATTCACATAAAGGGATCATAACAATTATGTCCTAAAGAGAAAAGACAGAAGAAATCAAAAGAAGACAGAAAATAAAGAAAAGCTACAAATAAGTCTCTCATGCCCCCCCAAAACAAAATAGTGTTAAAATTTGAACATTAGCGAAGTGCTGCATTCACTAAATTCAAAATAAACTTTTAGAAGAATTTTTATTTATGTTTAAAAGAGTTAATAAATAATGTCATGAAGACCTTCATTTCCCATATTATGGCAGAGTAGTTAATTCAGGCAAACTATACCACTAAAAATAACTGAAAGCAAATGCAAGTTGTTTCTCTGTCTGGAGATATATAACTTTATCCAAGGACTCAAAGCAGTCCAGTAAATTTTTTTCAAGGAAAACTTGAAACTTAAGAATAAAAATAACAAAGTATCTGAGAAAAAACACCATGAGTGAACATGAGCTTTTAAAAACAGACAGTAAACAAAGACCTACAGAGCCCTTAATATCAGAATTATCAAACACCAAATAAACAGCTCTGTTTACTTTGTTTAAATATTTTTTAAAGTAATCAAAACCTCTGCAGAAAATGGGAAAAAGTGAATAGAAATAAAATCAATTAAATATTGAATAATCTAAAATAAAAACTGAGTGAGTGGATTTATGTTAATTAAATATAGTTAATACAACAAAAGAAGTGGGAAAATAGCAAAATTATCTAGAATACAAACAAATACAAACATACTTAATAGAAGTTAGGTGAAATGGTGATTAGAGTGAAAATATCTTATTTTTAATAAAAGCAAATTAGCAACAATGCATCACAGGTAACATTGAAGAGATAACCAGTGAGAATTTTACAGACCTGAAGGGCAAAAGTCACAGATACATGAAGCCCAATAAATAAATCCCAAGCCAGATAAATGAAAGAAATATACATTTAAGCAAGACAATAAAACTGAACAATAAAAAAAAATCAAAAAGAAAAATCTTAAAACAGTCACAGGGAAAAGTTTATCCTTCAAAGGAGTTAGAGTAAGACTAATAGCCCATTTCTAAACTGCAACAATACATGTCAGGGTGCTGAGAAAAAAAATGTTTCAACCTAGAAATTTATACCCCCCCAAAATGTTTTCAGACCTATGCAGAATTTGCCATCATTAATAGGAATTTGAAAGGCTATATATCAAGCAGAAGAAAAGTGATCTCAAGAAATGCCTATGATACAAGAAATGGAGAGAAAATGAATTAGTAACTTTGTTAATAAATCTTAGCAAATGGCACTTTTATTAAACAATAATAATTATATGTATAGTTAAAAGAGCAAGATAGAATTAAAATTAATGACACTTTCAAAATCAATTGAGAGTACAGCAAGTGATATTAAAGTTTTCTAAAAACCTTTGTAACTGAAGAATAATTAGGTTTTGATAAATTAAGTACAGATACAGTCATCTTCATATAGTTATTAATTTATATAATATATCAACATATTTTCTCTTTTAAAATTATGTTAAATTCTCTCTTTCCTCCCTTCACACACATTTTGCAAATAAATGTGGGAGAACCCAAAATGTGCAACCAAATATATAACCAAATTCTAGAAGGTAAGTTCTCATACAGGAATATTCACTTAATTCAAAAGAGTAAATACATACAAAGAAACATTCTTTGTATGTCACACATTTTCTTTCAAATTAAGTTGTATGTATAGAATAGTATAAGAACTTCATCTGAATAATGAAGACATTTTAAAATGTGATCTGTAATTGTAGTTTTTATTCTCCAACTACATGTATTGTTGGTTAGAAATTATGAATAAGCCTACACGCAATTTCAAACAAATCTTTATAAGTATATGAATGCATGTAAGTTTTTCAGAATAATTGAAAGGAATGGTTTTCTTTATATATGATAATAATTTAATAATAGCTTTGAACATATAGTACTTGTTCATTTCTATTCATTTTATCATAATGCTAAAGTAATGAATTTGCTCACAGTGGTCTGTCTATAGCATTGGTTTTCAAGTGGTTGTACATCCCCTGGGGGTACGTGCTGGGCCATTCAGAAGTACGCAAAAAATAATCAGTAATGGTGAAAAAACAAGTAAAGTAAAAAAAAATTCAAAACATTAGTTACATAGCAATAAATGTTATATTGGAATCACTGTTATGGAGGCACTACAAAATTAGATCACACTAGTGAATGATGATTGGTGAGGACTTGGTTATGAACTATTCCTCCAAAGTGTTGTTCCACCAATCATTATGCACAGTTTCAGAACAATCCATTTCTGATGTTTCTAGAACTTCTCCAAACATATAAATACATTTGTAGCCAGACTGTTTGATCAGTTTAATTATCGGCTGAATAAACATAAATGCATTATCTTTAATTGTGATTCTTTTGAAGTAGTTTTTTAATGTAATGTTTAATAGAGTTTCAGTTACTGTTGTCAGTGATTTTTAAGCATGTCAGTTATGGATCAGTGGTTGAAAACAGGGATTATTAAAAAAACCAAAATTTGATGTGGATTATAATTTGTTGCCAAGTACTTCTCAACATGTGTCCACAGCTACAAATACACAAACACTGGGAAATAGTAAAAACGTGCATGCCTCAGATACTGCACAGAAGAAAAAGAAGTACTCTGAAGAGTATATTGAATGTAAGTTTTTATGTGTAGGGGATGATGAATATACTAAGCATTTGAGTGTTGTGTGTGGGGAAATATTATCTAACAATTGCATGAAACCATCTCTACTCATATGATACTTAGAAACTAAACATCTTATGTATGAAAACAAAGAAATATTAATACATTATTTTTGGCACTTATTAATAAAAAAAACATCCAATTGTTACCTCATACATCATGTAAGGAAAGAAAGACAATGAGAATGCAGCTGAGACTTCATACCATATTGCTAATTGCGTAGCTAAATGTGGTAAAACCCATACCACAGCTGAAGATTGAATTTCTCCTTGTAATAAGGATACAGTTTTCTCTGTTTGGGGAAGAACATGTCTGCATAATCAATACTATCTCTTTTTCAAACAATACAGTATCTCAACAAATTCAGGAAATTTCTGACAATGCTGAAACTGTGGTAGCAGATAGAATTAGAAAAAGTAAACTACTTTTTATCTAGATCAATGAAAGTGTAGATGTTGCTGATTTATCTGTTTTGCTCAACATCATGAGGTACTTGGTAGGAAATGAAATTGAGGAAAACCTGTTATTTTGTTACCCATTGACAGAGCATAGCACAGGCTGATATTTTTAATGCAATCAATAGTTATTTCATTGGAAAGGACATTAGTTGGTTGAATTGTGGTGTATGTACTGATAGGGGCAAGGCTACGTCAGGTTGTTTTTTAGGCCTGTACAGCTGAATTAAAGAAGTATCTCCCCATGTATCATGGAGTCACTGCTGCATTCATAGACAAAGTCTTGCATCCAAGCTTCTTCCTAGTGAACTAAAAGATGTTCTTGATAAGGCTGTAAAGTTGTAAATTTTATTAAGTCACAACCACAAAACTCTAGATTGTTTTGTGAAGACATGAAAAATATTCATAGTACATTCCTTTTGCACATGGAGGTAAGAGGACTATCTCATGGTAAAGTACTTACATATTGTTTGAACTTAGACATGAAGTCCAGGTATTTTTTGAAGACCACTGTTTTCCTTTTGTTCCAAAGTTTCAGGATAGTGATTAACTTCAAAATCTTGCATACTTTTTAGATATTTTTCTAGAAACAAGCTCAACTTGGGGCTTTGAAATAGGTGAATCACTATATTCAAAGAAACCAACAAAACTCAGTCAATAATTAAAAAACTGGACTTGTAGAAAATGTCTACTGAATGAGGTTAGCCTGAAGTTTTTGAAACGCTGCACAATTTCTTTTCTGATGATGACTTACACTTATTCCAAAACATAAAAAGAATATTGTAAGTCATTTGGAAGGCCTTAAAGTATCCTTTTATAAGTCTTTCATCAATGTGGATAAGAAAACAACTGGACTGCAGATACTTCCAATGAAGAATTCTTCAAAGAAGCTAAACAATCAATAAAAAACAGAGCAGTTAATTGAATTTTCAACTGATTCTTCTTTAAATTCTGATTTTAAAAGATAGCATTTTATTATGTTGTAGGTAGTGAGGAATACAAATAGCTCAGTGAGAAGGCACTCAAGTATTGCAAAAATCTTAATGCATACTTAATACTCAAGTATGGCTTTAAGACTGTATTTTGCATCTTTTGAGCCTGATTTCAAGCAACTAAGTGAGTCAAAGGAAGCTCAGTGATCTCACTAACAATGTTTCAATTGCTAGTTATCTACATAACAATTATTACAGACTTCTTCAATAACACAAATAAGTATAATTATTAGTAAATTAAAACTTTTTAAAAATACTTTATCACTATCAATATTTAACTGTTACAAATATTATAAAATTAAATCTGTGGTTTGTACTTTTAGTGTAATAACTTTTCTTTCCTAACTTATTACCTCATTTCCACTATTTTTACATTAAGGTAGGCACTGAACAAAAGTGTCAGTATTTAAAAATAACTTTTAAAAACAAGAGGTACAATTTATAGAAATAGGCTTATACAGGGTACACAAGTGGAAAAAGGTTGGGAACTATGGGTCTATATCATTAGAAATTAATGTTGGATTTACTGTATCCTGTTAATGAAAATGCAAAGGGGAAATTTTTTAAAATTAAAACTAGTAATAATTTCTTTCCCCTTCTAATGTTGGCAATATTAATTGGAAAAAATTTATATTGCTTCCTTCCACTTACAGTCATTAGGGAAACAAAGGGGATGAGACCTTTTATGAGGGGAAAATGTGTGTAAGCATGGGCTTCATCTATTCTCAGGGATGCTCAGAACTCCTGTATGGGATAGAGTTGGTGTGGATTGCATCGGATTGGGTCTAGAGAGAGCACTGAGATGTGCTACATAAAAAAACAAAACAAAACAACAAAACAACAACAACAACAACAAAAAAAAACAGATGGTTTTCATTTTTTCTCCTTCCCTTCCTGCTTTTCTGTCTTCTTTGTTCTCTCCTCCCCTCCCTTCTTTTTCTCTTTAAAAGCTGAGCACTCAGTTGTCAAAAGTGTTATAAATATTTTTTAGAAACAAAAAAATCTAAATTTAAGTTCTACCCTATTTTTCTGTATTGCTAATCTTCACTAAAGCATGCTAAATACACAGATGAATACATACTTTATTCTTGTTCAGCTGGGGAGAAAAGGAGAGATCTGCAGATGTTTTCACATTATCTTATTCTCAAGATGTAGCAGTGAAAACATCCATCATTTCAGCTAATTCAAAAGACATAGGAAAGATGAATGAAGGTTTAAAAAAATTGAGTTATCTCTAACCATTAAGAATCTTGGGCATATTTAAAAGAACAAGGAGCCCCCATTAAACTTTATAAGTAGAATTCAGGAAACAGCAGTCTTGAGCTGCAATATATTATTTAACATAATTATGTTACAAACTTTTAACCAGATGTTATATGAATTACTTATGTACTTATAATTTTATTTTGTCACTTTATATTTTAAGCCTACATTAAAATAATAAAGTCAGAGGAAATATGTTCTTCATGCACTATCCTACTCTATCTGTTTATTATATTTACTCACTGGAGGGGATACATTTTCTTTACAAATTCTACATACAGGTAAGTGCACAAATTATAATGATGAATTTTTACAAAGTGAACACACCCATGTTCTATAAACCAGATCAATAAATAGCACAGTACTAGCATTCAGAAGCTATTTTTATGCTGAAGCCATTCCCTACCCCATAATTTAACCTATTTTTGAACTTCATAAAAATGAAATCATATACTACTTCTAATATTTGAGTAGCTTCTTTTAACATTATTTTGTTTGTCCAATTCATCTAATGGTTGTAAATGCCAATATTTTTTTTTGCATTATATTCCACTGGATGAATGTATGACAATTTATTGATTGATTCTACTGCTGGACAATTTGTTACTTGTACTTTTATAATATTGCAAGCTATGATGTTATTAACATATATACATGTGTTTGGTGAATGTATGTATACACGTCTGTGTTGTGTAAAACCTGGAAGTAGAATTTCTGGGACACAGGACACATATCTATTCAGCTTTAGAGGTTAAACTACATTTGAACCACTATTATATCAGTGGATTAAAAGTGAGAGGTGAGGAAGATTAAGTACTTATTTTAGAATTAGACTGGTCTTTAGTACTGTGCACACTACTTTTTTACTAAACAATAGTAAGCATATTATTTAATTTTACGTATTATCAGCTTATTTACCAGTAAAGAACATGTATACTATACCATACATTATTTCTATTTAGTATACATTCTATACTAAATAGAATGATGCATATTGAGAATACATAACAAGTTTATTATTCAATAGGTATTCATTTGTTTACCTCCTTGCCTGGGTATTAGTAAAGTTAAAAAATTAAATTATATGTGAATTTGAATGATGAGTATGTTAGAACTATGAGAGTCATTTGGCAGTCTCTGCTCTAACACAAGTTGTCTCTTCTCACTTGTATGTATTGATTTTATTGGTATTGCATAAGCTCGGTGTGCATGGTAACCAATGTTCATTATTTAAAATTTTAAAGTGACAGACATGTGTTCATCATTGCTATGTTGTATGTGGAGAATGCAAAGTTAGCACAATTATCATTTCCTATCCTTTAAGGTGCTCAAATATAAACTGCAGGGGCTCAGGAAATATTTTAATAACAGAACAAATTAGAATCTGATTACATTATAAAAGCAATGATACCCTCTACTTTATACTCATCCACATGACTGTAGTTATTAAACTGTAAAATTTAAAATTGTGAACAGATAAAGTTTGGAATAAATTCTTAAAATTTATTCATTTATATCTGTGATATACTACTTTCAAAAATATTTTCCAACATAATATTTTCAAAAAGGACTGTTGAGTAAGTCAAGATAGCAGAATACATAAATGCTGTGCCTGCTGCATCTCATGACAACATTAAAATTACAACTAAATTATAGAAAACAAAACCTTGAGAATCACCTGAAGATGGGTGAAGAGAACCCCTATAATTAAGGATATAAAGAAGAAACCATGTTAAGACTAGTAGAGGAGAAGATGTGTAACACAAGTAGTGGTTGAGCACTGGGAGTGACACCTGAGCAGTGGAAGTCCCTCGGGAAGAATGAGAGGTCTCAGCCCCACACCAGTCTCCCCAGTCCAAGTGTCCTGTGCAGGGAAGATAAGTCTCCACAACATCTGGGGGTGAAAATCAGCTAGGATTTTTGTCGATCCTGGTGAGATAGAAGGTGGATGGAAATCCAGACATCCTTCTAAAGTTCCCACACACAGACTCACTCACTTACAAGCACTAAACCTGCGCTTTGCTGGAGGTATGGAAACTCAAGAGGTGCCAGAGAGATACAGGGGAAGACAGAGTTATGTAGCTTTGGGGCAAGAGCTAGAGGAACAACCGCCATTATACTCGTGTAGAGTCTGCCTCAAATGTAGCCTCCAGGTGGGCATCATTCTTCTTGTGTTGAACTCACTTCCAAGGGGGCAAATCTGAGACTGCTTTGGCCTGGTGAACTCCATGCATGCACCACCTTGGTGATGCCCTGGGATTTCACCCCACCAGCTAATGTGGCATCACCAGGGGGACTCTGAGCTCCTAGGTAGCCACTCAGCCCCATAAGCTATTAGAGACTTTTATAGCAGTGAGCTGCCCTGGGATTTCACCCCACCAGCTAATGTGGCATCACCAGGGGGACTCTGAGCTCCTAGGTAGCCACTCAGCCCCATAAGCTATTAGAGACTTTTATAGCAGTGAGCTGCCCTTGGGTGGCCTGGAAAACTTTTGGTGGGGGAAAAACAGTCCCAGCTTATGCTGCAGTCTTTCTTTGGCAGCTCTGGAGGATCTGCAGATCTGAGATTAATGGTGGTTGGCCTAAGTATTCTATGGGTGTTTTGTGAAGTGGCCACAGGCTCAAAAGTGGTACCAGAACTGAGTCTGCTTTAACTCTGTGAAAACCACCAGGACCGCAATAGTGATACCTTGGAACCACACCCCACCCAACATGGGCAGCATTGCTGGGGGCATTGTTAGTCCACCAGTTCAGCCCATGTACCTAAGGAGGCTTTTTCAGTGGCAGAGTCTTGCAAACAGCTGGCAGGTAAAACAGGTCTAGGAGTGCACTAGGGCTTTTGCTCAGCTGCCCCAGGCCTGATACTAGTGGCAGACTACTTTAGTTCACAGAGAGGCCACCCCCACTTACACATATCTCCAAGTCCTACACAGGCAACAATCAAACTGATTGTTGCATATAGCTTCGTAGCTGCTACCAGAAATCATGAGCAGACATTGGATGAAGCAGAGGACTGAATCAGCAATTTAGAAAACAAGGTAGTAGAAAACACCCAATCAAAACAGGAGATATAAAAAAATAAGGATAGTTTATGAGACTGCTTGGACAACATCAAGCATAACAACATTTGCATCATGGCAATACCAGTAGAAGAAAGAAAGCAAGATACAGAGAATGTATTAGAAGAAATAATGACTAAAAAGTTTTCTAACCTGGTGAAATAAACAAATGTATGAACCCAAAAAGTGCTGAGTCCCTAAAAAGATGACCCCAAATAGGTCCACACTAAGACACATTATAATTAAAATTATAGGGTTAAAAAGGGTTAAAGACAAAGAGAAAATCCTGAAAGCAGAAAGGGAAAGGTAACTAGTTATCTACAAGGCAGCTCTTATTAAATTGTCAGCTGATTTCTCAACACAAACTTTGAAGAACAAAAAAGATTGAAATGAAATATTTAAAGTAGTGAAAAGGAAGGACTACAACCAAGATAACTCTGCCCTGCAAGATTCATTAAAAATTAAAGGAGAGATCAAGTGCTTCCCATGCATAAATAAATAAACAAACAAATAAGCAAGCTGAAGGAATTTATCACCACCAAACTAGTATTACAAGAAATGTTAAAGGGACTTCTTTGAGAAGTAGAAGAAGGAAAAAAAGGAACATAAAAGATGAATACTAAAATGGCAATAACTATACAAGGTTGGACAATTAATTTCACGAACTCATTTTAGAAAAAGTGCTGCACACCTCATTGCTGAATATCACTATGGTCACTTTCAAAGTACTTGCAAAGGTTATGACACCCTATGAAGTTGTTTGTACAGTGCAGCCAAAGTAAGCTCATGGTGGCATGTTTTCAAACTTAACTGTCAGATATTGGAGATGATTATAGTTCTGATGGCCATTCCAGAAAAATAGTTCCAAAATTGCTTTAAAGGGCTAGGTACTAGCTTCCCAAGTTGAATACTTTGAAGGTGACTGTAGTAATATTCAGCAATGAGGTATATGTAGCATTTTTTCTAGTATAAGTTTCTGAAATTAATTGTTCAATCTCATATACCTACCAATAATCAGTTTAAATGTAAATAAATAAATGTTCCAACCAAAAGACATAGGATAGCTGAATGATAATAAAACAAGACCCATATACACGCTGTCTACAGGAGACCCACCTCAGATTGAAACACATACAGAGAGAAAGAAAAGGGATAGAAAAAGTTATTTCAGGCAAATAGAGATTTTTTTAAAAAGCTGAGATGGCAATACTTACAGAAGACAAAATGATTTTAAAACAAAGTTTATAGTAAGAGATATAGAAGAACATTACATAATACTAAAGGAATCAATCAAGCAGAAGGACATAACCCTAGTAAACATCTATGCACCCAACATAGGAGCACCTAAATATATAAAATAATATTGACTGATGTAAAGAGAGAGATCAACAGTAATACAATCTAAACAGTTGGTTTTAACACTCTGCTGACACCAATGGACAAAACTTCCAAGCAAAAAGTCAATAAGAAAACAGCAACCTTTAGTGACACACTATACCAGATAAATTTAATTGATATTTTCAGAGCATTTCACACCAAAGCAGCAGAATATAAAATTCCTTCAACTGGAACATTTTCTAAGATAGGCCACATATGAAGCCACAAAACAAGTCTCAGTAAATTAAAAAAAGATTAAAATATTATCAAGTGTTCTCTGAGACTATAATGTTATGAAACTAGAAATCATTTACAAAAAATACCCTAAATAACACACAAACACACAGAGGCTAAATAACATGAGACTAAACAATGAATGACTTACAATAAAATAATGAATGTATAAAAAGATAACTGGAGAAAAATGAAAATCAAAATACAATGACTCTAAATTGATTGGGCAAGGTAAAAGCCATCCTAAGAGAGAAATGTATAGCTCTACAACTTACCTCAAAGAACAAGAAAAATCTTAAAAACAATCTAACTTTACATTTAAGGGAAATGAAAAAAATAACAGAAAAAAATAAAAGCATAAAATGAGTAGAAAGAAGGAAATAAAGATCAGAGCAGAAATAAACAAAATAGAGGCTAACGTAACAATATAAAAAGTCAATGAGACCAAGAGCTGGTTCTTTAAAAAGATAAACTATATTGACAATCCTTTAACAGATTGATCAAGAAAAAAAGACAGGGGACCCAAATAAATAAAATCAGATACAAAAGAGAAGTGAAAAACAGACACCACAGAAATACAAAAAAATTATTTAAAAAACACTATGAGTAATTACCTATCAACAAACTAGACAATCTGAAAGAAATATATAAATTCCTGGAAACATACAATTTTCCAAGGCTGAATTAAGAAGAAACAAAATTCTCAACCAATTATTATTTAATAAAATACAGATCAGGCAGAAGTAACACCCTTTTATAAGAGCTGGTAATCTATATCAAATCTTTTATTATAAAAGCATAAGCATGTAATTCTGTAACATAAAAATATTTTAACTAATTTTTTTTTCTGCTGGACCCTGTAGAATCAATAATTAACAAGTATCCAAGAAACAAATTATCCTGGACCAGATGTCCTCAAGTGTGATTTTTAAGAAACATTAAAAAAAAAAAAATTTTTTTTTTTAACATGTATTCTACTCAAACTATTTCAAAAATTCAAGAGTAGAGAAGGCTCCCAAGGTCATTTTACCTTAATTCCAAAACAAGACTAAAATATATATAGGCTGATATTGCTGATAAACATAGATGTAATAAATTCTCAGCAAAGTATTAGCATACAAAATTAATCAATGATGTCTGTCTGAAAAGCATCCACCCATGTAATATGAACAATAAAGGCAGTAATAGCTGGATTTTTTTCCAGACAGCCCTTGTATATTAAAAACATATGTCATGATTGAAGTATCAAATAGGAATAATTCCTGGGATAAAGATTGGTTCAATACAGACAAATCAATGCAATATACCACACAAATAAAATGAAAAACAAAAATCATAATTATATCAATGTATACAAAAATATTGATAAAATACAGCATTTGTTTATAATAAAAACTTTCAGTAAAGTGGAAATAGAGGCTCTTATCTCCATATAATAAAAGCCATATAGGACAAACCCACAACTAATATCATACTCAATGGGGTGAAGCTAAAAACATTCTTCTTAAGATCAGAAATGAGACAAGAATGCCTACTTTGACCACTTTTATCTAACATAGTATTGGATGTCCTAGCTATAACAATCAGACAACAAAAAGAAATAAAAGGCATCCAAATTGGAACGAGTAAAGCTATCATTATTTGCAGATAACATGATACTATATATGAAGAAAACCAAAGATTCCACCAATATACTATTAGAACAGATACGTAAATTTAGTAAAGTAACAGGATATAAAATTAATATTCAATAATCAGTTGCACTTTTATACACCAATAATAACTATGAGGACAAGTAATTAAGAAAACAATTTCATCTACAATTGCATAAAGAAACAAATAAATAAAACATCTAGGAATAAATTTAACCAAGGAAGTAAAAGACCTATACTCAAAAAATTATAAGAAATTAAAAAATATACAGGTTAATGGAAGTATTACCATTGCCCATGGATGGTAAAAAGTGACATCATTAAAACACCCATACTATCCAAAGCGATCTATACATTTAAAGCAATCCCTAAGATACCAATGTATTCTACTAGAACAAGTAATCCTAAAATTTGTGTGGAACCATGAAAGACCCAGAATAGCCACAGCAATCTTGAGAGAGAAAAAAGTTGACTGTATATGATCCCTGATATTAAATGATACTACAAGGCCATAGTAATCAAAACAGCATGGTACTGGCATCAAAACAGATATATAGATCAATGGAACAGAATAAAAATCCCCCAAATAAGCCCACACCTATATAGTCATTTAATCTATGACCAAGAAACATTATATAGTGGGGCAAAGACAGTCTATTCAATAAATGGTGCTGGGAAAACTGCACAGTTATATGCAAACAGATAGATAGAAAGAACCATCTTGGAGAGGAGGACAAGATGGCGACTGGAAAGGAGGCCCCTAAAGCCTCTCCCAGAAAACACAATTGAATGGTCACCCAGGAGCAAAGAAAGAGGACCCTAGTTGACGAAAAACGGCAGCTGAGACATCCACACATCACAAGTAAACACCTAAGGTTTGGAGAGCAAAGGGCGAGCGGGAGAGAGAGGAAGAAACAAAGATGGATCGAAACAGGACCTGATCATGGCTGACTGCCATGCATAGGAGGTGAGAAGCCAAGAGGCGACAAGAGGAGAAGCCCTAGCAAAGCAGCAGAACAGTGGGAGTCCGTTGGGGAGCTAGGCTGGGGAGTTGGAATTTGGAGCAACGAGTTGGGGACAGACCTTGGGAGCCAGCCTCCAGAACTCTTGACATCTTGACTCTAGGCTCCCTTGATACCCACAGTGCAGGCGCGCGTGGCTCCTGCACAGGGCTGTGGTTCCTGGTCCCAGCCCGCTGTGGGGGCAAGCCAGCTGCTGCACAGCAGTGCACAGCCCCTACAAACACGGGGCTGCAGCTCACTTCAGGCCCGCTGCGCTGCGGAGGTGGGCCGGTTGCTGGCGCAGCATGCACGGCTCCTGCGCAGGGCCGCAGCTCCCACTCCAGGTCCACTGTGGAGGCGGGAAAGCTGCCTTCCTATTGTGGGGTCAGACCCACAGCTTCAGACTTGTGAGCAGGCCTGCTCACGCGCCCTGGATCCTAAAAGCAGCGCGAGCCCGCAGACTTTGCCCCAACATTTGGCCACGGAAGCAGGTCCGGGAAGAAAGGCAGATTTGATAGCATTCACTCCAGCCAGCAGGAGCAGCCTTGGCCCTCATCACCCAGCTTCCTCAGCATAAGGCAGAAGGTGGAGCTGCCCCAGTGTGCCTTTTGTTGGCCTCTCTCCTTTCCTACAACCTTCCCAACCAACTAACTACAGGAAGCGGAGGGACCATGATAGATGCACACCACCTCCAAATGTAGCAGACCAGAAATAAGAAATAAACAACCCCTCTCTCTCCCAAAACTTGCCCCCGCAAGTAGTACCTCATGTCTGCCCCACAGCAAGACACCACAAAAATACCAATCTGGGCTCCTGGGCACTACTGAACATAACACCTTCATGTCAAAGAGGAAGAACCCAGCAGACAGGATGAATTCCTTAAAACCTAAAACTCCTCAGAAAGAACAGGACATTTATCAAGACAGCTTCTTCTTAGACCTAGAAGTTTCCGAATAAAGTGACAGAGAATTTAAAGTAGCCATTCTAAAGGCTGTGAGAGAAATGGAAACATACTGGTAGAGCATCATGGCTGACATAAACAACATAAAAAAGGACATGAATGACATAAAAAAAGGAACTTCATGAACAAAAGGAACAATTTAACAAAGAAATTCAAAACATAAGGAAGATGGAGATGGAAATGTGAGAGATAAATAATACAATAAAAGAAGTGAGAAATGAAATAACTGCCATAGGAAACAGGGCCAACCAGACAGAGGAAAGAATTAGTGATATTGAAGATCAGAACATGGAAACAGCTAAGAAAGAGGAAGAGAGGGAATATAGAACCAAAAGGATTGAAAGAACTCTACAAGAACTATCTGACTCCATGAGACAAAACATCAGGATAATAGGAATAGAAGAAGGGGTAGAGGACTCTACAGAGAACAGACTCAAACAAATAGTAGATGAGAATTTTCCAAACCTATGGAAAGATCTGGAAACCCAAGTTCAAGAAGAAAACAGGTCCCCTACATACCTGTACCCTAACAGATCTTCTCCAAGACACATGGTACTAAAGAGGTCCAAAACTAAAGACAAAGAGACAATTCTCAAGGCAGCCAGGGAAAAAAGAACTATAACCTTTAGAGGAAAACCCATCAGACTGGCATCAGATTTCTCAGCAGAAACTCTGCAAACCAGGAGGGAGTGGAATCCAATATTCAAAAATTTAAAAGAGAGGAACTTAGAGCCAAGAATAAATGATCCAGCAAAATTATCTTTCAGATATGAAGGTGGAATAAATACCTTCTCAGACACACAGAAGCTGAGGGAATTTGCCAGCACAAGGCCAGTACTCCAAAAAATACTGAAGGAGGCTCTTCGACCTGAAACAAAATATCAGGAATAATGGAATAAAGTTGGGGCAACAAGAAAGAAACAAAAATAAAATAAAAACAAACAAAGAAATAAGTAATGGCCACAGGAAATCCTCACATAACGATCATCACTATAAATGTTAATGGACTGAACTCACCAACAAAAAGACACAGAGTAGCAGACTGGATTAAAAAACAGAACCCATCCATATGCTGTCTCCAAGAAACACACCTCAGCCATAAGGACAAACAGAGACTCAGAGTGAAAGGATGGGAAACAATACTTCAAGCAAATTGTAACCAGAGAAAAGCAGGAGTTGCCATACTGACATCTAATGAAATAAACTTCAGGTTAAAAAAGATAGTAAAAGACAGGGATGGACATTACATAATGATAAAAGGCACAATTCAACAACAAGAAGATTTGACACTAATTAATATATAAGCTCCCAACCAGGATGCCAAAATATACAAAGAAACTACTAACAAATTTGAAAGGAGAAACTGATGAACACACAATCATTGTGGGAGACTTAAACACCCTGCTAACAGCCATGGACAGATCATCCAAAACAGAAAATAAAGAAAGAAACAACAGCTCTAAATGACACATTACAGCAGTTGGCCATAATTGACATTTACAGGATACTTCATGCAGCAAAAAGAGACTACAACTTCTTTTCTAGTGCACATGGAACATTCTCAAAGATAGACCATATGCTGGGACACAAAAGTAGCCTCAGCAAATTCAAGAAGATCAAAATCCTACCAAGTGTATTCTCAGACCACAAGGCTTTGAAATTGGAGATCAACTGTAAAAGGAAAGCAGAAAGAAACACATATACATGGAGATTGAACAACAGCTTCTTATAAAAGGACTGGATAAAAGAACAAATAAAAG
>PVJL010001828.1:172465-231822 GCA_004026885.1 Lyroderma lyra
AAAAAATAAAAAAAATAAAAAAATAGAAACTAATGACAATGAAAATACAATGTTACAAGAATTATTGGGACACAGCAAAAGCAGTAATAAGAGGGAAATTTGTATCATTACAGGCCTATCTTAAGAAACAAGAAAAATCACAAGTAAACATCTTAACATCCCATCTTAAAAAACAAGAAAAAGAAGAGCAGACAAAACTCAAAGTAAGCAGAAGAAAAGAAATATTAAAAATTAAAGCAGAGCTAAACCAATTAGAGAACAGAAGGACAATAGAAAAAATTAATATTACGAAGAGCTGGTTCTTTGAGAAAGTCAACAAAATTGACAAACCCCTGGCTGACTAATCAAAGGACAAAAGGAAAGGACACAAATATCCAAAATTAGAAATGAAAGGGGAGAAATTACCACTGATACCACAGAAATACAAAGGATTATAAGAAAATATTATGAAGGACTTTATGCCACTAAATTTAATAACCTAGAAGAAATGGACAAGTTTCTAGAAACTTATAGCCTACCTAGACTGAACCAAGAAGAACTGGATAATCTAAATAGACCAATTGATAGTGAAGAGATTAAAATGAGTATTCATAATCTCCCTAAAGGCAAAAGCCCTGGACCAGATGGTTTCACCAATGAGTTTTACCAAGCATTCAAAGAAGAATTTACACCTATCCTCCTCAGACACTTCCAAAAAATTGAAGAGGAAGCAATACTTCCTAACTCATTCTATGAGGCCAACATTACTCTAATACCAAAGCCTGGCAAAGACAACACAAGAAAAGAAAACTATAAACCAGTATCTCTGATGAACACAGATGCAAAAATCCTGAACAAAATATTAGCAAACAGAATACAACAGTGCATCCGAAAGATCATACATCAAGATCAAGTGGGATACATCCCAGGAGCACAAGGCTGTTTCAACATACGAAAATCAATCAATGTGATATACCACATAAACAAAATCAAAGATAAAGACCATATGGTCATTTCAATTGTTGTAGAAAATGCTTTCGACAAGATACAGCATCCATTTATGATCAAAACACTAAATAAAATAGGTATAGAAGGAAAATATCTCAAAATAATAAAGGCCATATATGACAAGCCCTCGGCTAACATCATACTGAATGGAGAAAAGCTGAAGCCTATTCCTCTAAAATCAGGAACAAGACAGGGATGCCCCCTGTCACCACTGCTATTAATATAGTGCTGGAAGTTCTAGCCACAGGAATCAGGCAAGAGAAAGAAATCAAAGGTATCCAAATTGAGAAAGAAGAGGTCAAATTGTCACTATTTGCAGATGACATGATCCTTTATATAAAAAATTCCAAAGATTCCACCAGGAAACCATTAGAAACAATAAACGAATATAGTAAAGTCACAGGATACAAAATCAATGTAAAAAATATCAACAGCATTCCTATATACAAACACCAAATCCACAGCAAAAGAAATGAGGGAGTCAATTCCCTTTGTTATCACAACAAAAAGAATGAAATACCTGGGAATTAACTTAATGAAGAACGTGACAGACTTATACATGGAAAAGTATAAGACACTTTCGAAAGAAATTGAAACAGACTTTAAGAGGTATAAACATATCCACTGTTCATGGATAGGAAGACTTAACATTGTTAAAATGGCCGTTCTGCCCAAAGCAATCTACAGATTTAATACAATACCCATCAAAATCCCACACTCATACTTTCATGAAATAGATAAAAGAATTATTAAATTTATATGGAACCATAACAGACCAAAGCAATACTACATAAAAAGAATAAGGCTGGTGGCATTGCATTCCCTGACTTCAATTTATATTACAAAGTATCAAAAGCAGCTTGGTACTGGCAGAAGAACAGAAATATAGACCAATGAAATAGAACTGAAAACCCAGAAATAAACCCACAAATTTATGGACAAATAATTTTCGATAAAGGAGGAGAAAACATACAATGGGGAAAAGATAGCCTTTTTAGTAGGTGGTGCTGGGAAAACTGGAGAAACATAGGCAAAAGAATGAACATGAGCTGTGAACTCTCTCTGTATACAAAAATTAACTCGAAATGGATTAAAGACCTTCATATCAGACCTGCAACAATGAACTGTATAGAAGAAAACATTGGTACTAAACTTACAGAGCTAGGACTCAAGGAGGACTTCATAAACCTGTCCTCAAAGGCAAGGGAAGTAAAAGCACAAATAAAAGAATGGGATTATATCAAACTAAAAAGCTTCTACACAGCAAAAGAAACCATCAACAAGGCACAGAGACAGACCAGTGAATGGGAGAACATATTTGCAAATAACACATCAGATAAGGGTCTAATATCTAAAATATATAAAGGACTAATAAGACTTACCAACAAAAAAACAAACAACCCAATCAAAAAGTGGGCAGAAGAACTAAACAGACACTTCTCCCACGAAGAAATACAAATGGCCAGCAGACTTATGAAAAAATGCTCAACCTCATTAGCTATCAGGGAAATGCAAATCAAATCCACAATGAGATACCACCTCACACCTGTTAGAATGGCTGTTATCAACAAGACAAGGAATAACAAGTGCTGGAGAGGATGTGGAGAGAAGGGAACTCTCGCATACTGCTGGTGGGAGTGCAAACTGGTACAACCACTGTGGAAGACAGTGGGGAGATTCCTCAGAAAATTGGGAATGGAGTTACCATTTGACCCAGCAATCCCCCTTCTGGGTATCTACCCCAAAAATTTGAAAACCTTTGTCCGCAAAAACTTATGTACCCCAATGTTCATCGCAGCGCTGTTCACAGTGTCCAAAACATGGAAACAACCAAAGTGCCCTGCGACAGATGACTGGATAAAGAAGCTGTGGTACATATACAGAATGGAATATTACTCAGGTATAAGAGAAGATGAAATATTGCCATTTGCAACAGAATGGATGGACCTGGAGATCATCATGCTTAGTGAAATAAGCCAGACAGAAAAAACAAGAAACTGTATGACTTCACTCATATGCGGAATATAAAACTGAAAGCAACAAAGAGAAAAGAAATGAACAAACAAACAAACAACCCATGGACACAATCAATAGTTCAATGTTTATTTGGGAATGAGTGGGTTAGGGAGGGGAGAAAGGGGAGGGGGTAGGAGGGGGTGGAAACTAAATATAAGGTGATGGAAAGGGAACTCACACTGGGTGGTGAACTTATATAACAATTTGACAATGCACTGTAGAATTGTATGCCTGAAACCTATGTAATCCTTGGTAACAGATGTCACCCCAATAAGTCTAACAATAAAAATGAATTTAAATAAAAAAAAGAAAGAACCATCTTATTATTCCATATATAAGAATAAATTCAACATAGTTTAAAAACTGAGATGTAGGACCCTAAACTGTAAATCTACTAGAAGAAAACAGGCAGTAAACTCTCAGGCATTACTTTTAATAATATTTTCCTGTTATATCTCTTCAGATAAAGGAAACAAACAAATAAAATAAATAATAAATAAATGAAATGACATGAAGTTAAATTCTTTTACAGCAAAGAAAACCATCAACAAGTGAAAAGACATTCTACTGAATGAGAAATTTGTCCATGATACCTCTGATAAGGGGTCAATAGCCACAATTTATTAAAAAAAAAACTCATACAATTCAATACCAAAAAATAAAAGCAAAAAACAAAACAAAAGCAAACAAACAAAAAAACAAAAGGAATACAAAATGCAATTAAAGAAAGGGAAGAAAATCTGAATAGACATTTTTCTAAAGAGGACGTAGAGGTGGCCAATATGCATATGAAAAGATGTTCAAAATCAGTAATCATCAGAGAAATCCAAGTTAAAACCACAATGAGATAAATCCTCTCACCTGTCGGGATGGCGATGATCAATAAATCAGCAAACCATAAGTGTTGGCAAGGATATGAAGGAAAAAAACACTCATGCACTGTTGGTGGGATCACAAGTTAGTGCAGCCACTATGAAAAACATTATGGAGGTTTCTCAAAAAAATTAAAAATAGAACTACTTTATGACTCAGTAATTTCACTTTTGGGTATTAATCTGAAGAAATCTAAAACACTAATTAGAAAAGATACATGCACCCCAATGTTCACTGCAGCACTATTTATAATAGTCAAGATATGTAAGCAAAAAAATTCATCAATAAATGATGGATAAAGAAGATGTGGTGTGTGTATACACACACACACACACACACACACACACACACACACACACACACACACTGGACTATTACTCAGCCTAAAAAAGAAAGAATGGAATCTTACCATTTGTGACAACACTGATATACCTAGAGGGTATTATGTTAAGTAAAATAAGTCATACTGAGAAAGGAAGATACCATATGATTGTATTAAAAAAGTGGAATCTAAAGAACAAACTAAATGAACAAACAAAGCAGAAAGAGACTCATACATATAGAGAACAAACTGATGGTTACTAGATGGGAAGTTGGTTGGGGGACTGAGTGATAAAGTTGAAGGGATTAAGAAGTACAAATCAATAGTTACAAAACAGTCACAGGGATATGTATGGGGATGTAGTTAATAATGTTGTAAAAGCTATGTAAAGTGTCAGGTGGGTATGGGAGTTTTCAAAGTACTGACTTCAAATATTATATAAATGTTTAACCACTACACTCTACACCTAAAACTAATATAAAATAAATTGAGTGTCAATTATATTTAAAAGAAAAATGGTCATGGGATATAAAGTACAATATAGAGAATATATATGGTCAATAATATTGTAATAACTATGTGTAGCATTAGATGGATAATATACTTATTGGAATTATCACTTTGTGAGGTGTATAAATATCTAATCACTATTTTGCTTTGTATACCTGAAACTAATATAATATTTCATGTCAATGGTAATTGTAAAATAAATTTTTAAAAATTAAAAACATTTCAATTGAATAATAATATAAATTTACATATCAAAAATCAATGTGGTGCAGCTAAAGCAGTACTTTAGAGACTTTTACTCCCTCACACACACAAAGAAGTCTGAAAAATTATGAGTTAATCATGTAATTCAAGAAATTATAAAGAGAACAGAGTCCAAAATAATTACATGGAGGATAATAAAGGTATGATCATCAATTTAAAAAAAAAATTGGGAGTTCCCTGGTGGTGTAGTGGCTTGGGGCTTCGGCGCTGGCACTGTTGGTGCTGCGGCCTGGATTCGATTCCTGGTCAGGGAGCTATCCACATACCAAAAAGCAAAAAAAAAAAAAAAAAAAAATTGCATATGGAGGTCTTAGTTTTAATAAACTTTTCTACTAATTTTTAATAACTACAAAGGAATAAATTTTTGCAAAAAATATGTAAGAATATTAAAATTAATAAAGATTGATGCTCCTTAGGACTGAGATACTGGGATAGGTTCTTTTGTTAATCGTTGTTCAGTTTTAAAGTACTAACTATCAGAAGTGAAACAGGTCAGTCTAGCAAATAGAGTTAATCATAAGCAATGTGGCTTTTTTCTAGTAAGAAATTAAGAAGTTGGGGTGTATATTGATGTGGACTGAAGAGGTTACAGAACAATATCAATGAAGACAACAGTAGGAGTAGTACTGGATTTTGAAATATAGCAGGGGTTTACTAGGCCTTGTAAGGTGTAGCAATGTTGTAAGAAGATGGCAGTATACTTGTATATGCAAATACATAAATAAACATGGTATTTGTATTGAGAAGAAAAATGGTTTGTGTTTTTTGAAACATTAAGTACAAATGGAGATATAAATGGATAGAACATGAAATTGGTGGTGTAAACAGGAACTAGATCACAGAGGGCCTTTTATATTTCCATCTATACTAAGGAATTTTGTCTCTTCATAAATAGTGGTACTCATATTTCTAAGTGCATATTACCTTGAATTTCTTTTTAAAAATCAGGTCCCTGAGAACTCTGCTACTTGAAACTCCTCTCCATGCTTGATTTATTTCATTTGATGAAGGACCCACAAAAATTTGCATTTATAAGGTTTATATTGGAAGAAACATTGCTTTAGGTGTTAAAAGACATTAAAAACTGCTAAGTAGAAGATTGATATTGTCATATTTCCAGTTATTAGGAATAATTTGATAGTAGTGAGTACAGGCTGATTGGTTAGAAGGCTAATTAAAATGTACAGGTGACCAATGATCAAGTTTTGAAATATAATAGTTATTTATGATTAAGGCAGCAATGGAGTACATTGGGAAATGGCAGGGTTTTTCAATAATGGTATCAATAAGAAAAGTATGTCTCTTATTTTTTATTTGTCATATAAATAAAATTTTTATCTCACATCAAACATAATACTTCCAAATGTATTCAAAATCTAAATATGATAAGTAGAACAATAAAGCTTTTAAAAGAGAAAAACAACTTCCATTTATGTATAGTGTTTTAAAATAGGGTATATAAAGCTTTAAAATACAAAAAAATAAATGGACTATGTTAATATTAACATCTCTTGTTCATTTAAGTCATCATTAAGAGAGTGAAAGGGAAACTTGATTAGGAGAAGCTATTTTTAATATTATGTTCAGAATATAAATAAAGATAAAAATATATAAAAATAAATATATATAAATAAAGAATTATTAAAAATAATAAGACAGAAAAGCAATAACTATGAGTTAAAAGCTTACTTTTGAAAAGGAGCTATCTAAATTATAAATTAATATATGAAAAATACTCATTATATAAAACATTAGGGAAAAACAAAATAAAAATTCACTGCGATTCTACTCTACACCCAATAGAACAGCAAAAATTAAAAATAATTAAAATTCAAATGTAAACAAGAAATAGTGTTTCAAAAACCCCAATTAAAAAATACAGTGTTTCTTTTGCCTTAGCCTTCGAAGTCATAAATCACACCCTATTCCTTAAGCCACATTGCATTGATTATAAGCAAGTCATAAAGGTTAACATGATTCAACAGGAGGGGAATTAGACTAAACCTCTTGGAAGTGGTAATGTCACTTTGCAAATCATGCGGCCATCTTTGGAAACACAATCTATCACAAAATGCACCGTGGAATTGTATGCCTGAAACCTATGTAATCCTTGCTAACAGATGTCACCCCAATAAGTCTAACAATAAAAATGAATTAAAAAAATACATTGATAAGATTGACAATTCAACCCATCAATGTACATGAATCTTTCAAACATTATGTTGAGTTAATAAAACAAGACAAAAAATAGTACATGTCAAACAAAACTATTTATACACAAAGTATCATAAGAAGCAACATCATTCTATGTTTTTACATAAAAAGCTGGTGGTTATCCATTGGAATAATGATTAAAAGAGAGCAGAAAAATGGTTGTTGAGGTAGTATTTATTTCATGTTTCTTTTCGAAGTACTAGTTATAAGGTTGTGTTTAGTATTTTAAAAATCATCAATTTTTCACTTATAATATAAACATTTTTCCTAAAGTTTACATTCAACAAAAAGTTAATGTAAAAAGAAAAAACCTTTCAATTTATTTATATTTACTATAAATAATCTTTGTCAATATTTTAAGATCACCTACAAATTTTTGTTTCATTTTTTTCTTCACTTATTGCTTTGTACTCTTTCAATCATTATACTTCTGCACAAAACTCTTACAAAGAAGCATGCTACCTGTTAGATAATAATAATTGTAAAAATAATGTTGGTGTAGTTGCTCCTTATTAACACAAAATTAATTTATTTCTGCAGGTAAAATTAAGATCACCATCCTGAACTTCTCTTTCTTAAAAATAAAATGAAAAAATATTGAATAAGACATGGAGAATTATACTACTTGAAGCAATTTCTATCTTGTTATGGTATTATATATACTTAGAAATAGCCATTATTCCCTCAAATTTGAAAACTGACATTTTTTTCTTGTACTTTTTTAAAACCTACATAAAATCCATAAGTAAATCCTTTCAGTTTTTGCTCTAACACATATCCAGAATCTCTCCACTGCTACTGTTTAGTCCTAATCGACCCTTATCTTCCACTTAGATTTTTCAATTGCATCCCAATAGGACCCCCTGTTTTGCCTTTTTACCTTTACATTCTAATTCTTAACACAGCAGTCTCAGTGATATTATGAAACTCATCTTCCAATGGCTTTTATCTCAGAGTAAAAAAGTCAAAGTTCTCACCAGAACATACAGTGTTCTACAATGCTTAAGCTTCAGCTCCTTCCGTTTTTCTCAACTCGCTTACTTTGCTGAGCTATCTGGCCTTCCTGCTTTTATCAAAAAGGTCAGACAAGCTCTTACCTTTAATATCTGTATTTGCACTTCCCTTTGCCTAAACATTTTTTCTTTCAGATTTCTGAATGGCCTATTTTTTTACTTCTTTCTGGTGTTTGCTCAAATTCCCTCTTTACTTTGAGACTATGTCCTGATCACACTAGTCAACATTTCAACCCTTCTTGTTCCCATCATTTGCATCTTATTCAAATCTTCCCAGTTTAGTTTTTGTTCAAAGCACTCATCAACTTCACATAGCTGTTATTTTGCATGTGTCTCATTATTATGTTTTCTCTACCTTACTTCATTCTTAACATACTGAGTTCTAGCTCCATAAGGATGGGGGTGAGGGATTGGAGGTTGGAGTAGATGGGGTGTGTGTGTGTGTGTGTGTGTGTGTGTGTGTGTGTCCGTCCCAGGGCTTTTATGCTGTTTTCTATTTCTGAAACAACTTTCTCTATTCCACTGCCCTGTGCCTCTTTTTCAATTTACATTTTTAAGTTTAAGTATTACCTATTTAGGAAATTTTTCTCTACTCAGTCTAGAAAAAACAGTCAGGGTTTCCATCTATTACTCTTTACCATATTTCTCTCTTCATTTCTTTTATAGATCTTTAGTTATCTTATTCATTTAATTATTGACTTTTCTTCTTAAGTAAAATGTAATCTCAGTGAGAAGACCTCATTAGATAATTCATGTGTGAATGAATACACTGAGTCAATTTTATTGAACATTGGCCTTTTTCTTTTGAGAAATTCTCTTATAAATAAAGCTTATATTTTCCTTTTAAGTATTTTTTTTTTACTTCAGGAAAGATAGCTTAAAAATTGATTTTAGTAATATTTTTATTTGCCAATATCAAATGTTTTAATTTCTATTTGTGGGAGTATTCCATTTCCCTCCCCCCCAATTATTGTATTTTTTTTTCATAGAAGAAGGAAAGTTTCCTTCATCTATAGGTTCAGGGATGAGTCTGATAAATTTGATGGTAATCTATAAGTCAATTAACTACAAAAATCCCTTTGGCTCCAGGATTGGTATATGACCAACTCCAAGACAAAGGTAAAATATAGGTTTGCTGGGCCCTAAAGAAAAGAACTTCTCTATTTTCTAAAATAAACCACCAGATATATTATTTTTCATTCTGTTAACTGTGTGCTATGTGATATTGAAGCTTTGACATCTCATAGTTATTTTTTTCTCATGAGGCCTGCCTCATTTTAGGGATTAAGATAGATGAATTTATTGTCAGGGAAAGATATAGAATAGGTCAACTGGATTTATTTAGATTGAATCAAATGTACCTCTGGACTTCTAGTTGTGTGAACAAATATATTTGCTTATTTTATTCATTATAGTTGGCTCTCCTATACTTGCAGCCAAAAACAGTCTAACTAAAACTCAAAGTTTTGATTCTCTTATTTATTTTAAAAACAATTTCTACTATTGTGCTCAATTGGAAGATTCTGCATATTATCTATTACATTGGACCTACTGATTTACATGTCATTGTAGCTGTTTGGACAGGCATTTCATGGTAGAGAGATTGTGCCTATTATTTTCACATTGTTTTGAATACAGATAATATTTTTTACTGAACTTTCAAACATGAGATCCTAGTTCCTGTCATTATTGCTGTTATTGATTAGTTTAGTGTCTTCCAACAACTAAAATCAATTGTAAGTCAAAGGTAATGCTATTTTATCCTTCATTCCACCAACTGCACACTGATGGGAGTTTCTTTCAGGTAGTAAGAGACCAATTTTAGAGTTTGTCTGCCTCTTTCAAAGTTGTAAGATCTTTCATCAGTAAATATTGATTCATTTTTAATCAGGTTGGAAATGTTTTAAAGAATAACTCTCAGTACAACTAACCACTCTTACCTAACTCAGTAATATCTAAACTTTTCTGACATTATACAGTATTTCCAGATGAGTTGAAAAATTTCTCTTACTTTACTTCTTATAATATATACTGCATTATCTTTGTAAGCCTATAAAGAAAGTAGTAATTTTCTCTTTTGAAATAAATATATAAACAAAAGCATGTAATAAATTTGCTGACACTGTGGTAGGTTTAATTCATAAAAGAACATGTAAAATTTGCAAATATATACTGTATTTTCTTCTCTGTTACTTTTCTTATGGTTTGGGGTCTTCAGAAAATTCTATACTACTGTTTCTTAGGTTACATATACATAAAAATACATTTTAAAATACTGTCATTATTTTATTTATGAAAAATAATATTTTTTTGGTTACAATTTTTTTTAATTCATTTTTATTGTTAGACTTATTGGGGTGACATCTGTTAGCAAGGATTACATAGGTTTCAGGCATACAATTCTACAGTGCATTGTCAACTTGATGTATAATAAGGTTACAATTTTGAATTAACTCAACCATAATAAAATGACTTCTTTAAAAGAATAATTAATACAAAACACTTCCATACTTTGACATGTTAGTAAGAACTAAAATTTTAGATGAATAACATGGATGTTATTAAAATAGAAAAATATATTTGAATTTACACATTTTTTTGTGCTTACTGCTAGATGAATCTTATACCAAAATCTCTCAGAATATTTTACTTCATCAACTTCTAGAGAATATTCTCACAATTTAACAAAAAGTATATTTTTCTGTTCTATACAAGTTGGTTACTTTTAAATAAAATATAAGTTAGACTACTATTGTTAAAAATATTTCTAAAAACTAATCTTAAAATAATGCTTATGTTTGAAAGTATTGCTATGCCTTACTATTATTACTATTTAAGCTCATTTTGTGTGCATTGGTATTTCTTTCATTATCGTACTGTTTCTATTTTAAGAATTTAAACTTTGTACATAATCAAGAATGGGCAACTATACTTGAGATTTTAAAAATATTATCTGTTTAAAATTTAAAATTTAATGCTTGAACCTAGAACAAAATAAAAATTAAATCCAATATTTAAAATCAAAGCCCCAAATCTCCAAGTCTACTTGTCTTTAAAAGTTAATTTTTATAAACAATTAAAAGGAAACAACACAATTTTTTTACAAAGTCTTCCAAAGAATACATGAAAACATTTCCAATAGAATACATGATGAAGGAGCAGATGAATGCTGTGCTTGCCTCATCCTGTGAACACATCAAAATTGCAACTAAATTATAGAGCAATCAACCTGGAGAACCATTTGAAATCTAGCTGAACAGAAGTTTTATGACTAAGAACATAAAAAAGAAGCCATGTCAAGACTGTGTGGAGGATGGAGAAGCAAAACAGGCTGATCCTACACCCATGCGTGGCAGTTAAAAATCAGGAGAAATATCATGGCTGCAGAGGTCCCTCTGATGAGGGAGGAGTTCTAGCCCCACACTGGGTTCCCCAGCCTTGGGCACTGGTGTGAGAAAGAGGAGCCCCCACAATATCTGGCTGTGAAAAACAGTGGGTATTTCTACCACCTGGGTGGGACAGAAGGCTATAAGAAATCCAGACATCCTCTAAAAGGGCCTATGCCAGGACTCACCCTGAGCTCTGTTGAAGGGAGGGTAAACGCGGGGAAATTGAAGACATAAAAGAAGAGACTGAGTTGTGTGTCTTCAGGGCGAGGACTGGAAAGACATACACCATTTTCCCTGAGTTGGGTCCTCCTCCCATGCAGCCAGCAGGTGGGTGCCATCTTTCCTAAGTTAAGCCCTTCCCCCATGCAATCAGTTCTGAATCTGAATCTGAATTGGTCTGGTGAGCTCTGCTCACTCCACTGTTATTTTTACTGAGACCCTGCTAAACCCAACTTCATATAGCAGGAGGCTGTTGCCTTACAGCTGTGGAACTGTTTCCCCACACCTTTCCCATGACATCACAAGGAAGTGACTCAGCAAACAGACCTGATGAATGGTATCAGTCATTCCCCCTTAATAGATGGTTTCACCATAACAATGACTTCATCCCCTGGGGCTGTGTATGTGAGTGAAGGCACAGTACATGTTGGAGCACAAGGGGACTTTTTGGATAGCAGTCATGAGGCATGAAACTCACAGACTTTGGAAAAAATCAGTTTCACTTCCCTGTATGTCTACTAATAAAAGTTTTGCGTTCGACCGATTCAGGGCTCAGTACTTGAGGCTTGAGTCCCTTGGTTCTGCTTGCACTCTATTCTTGGTTACTGTCTTTTTACACCCTGCATGGTACTTCTCATTTTCCCACAGCTCTTGCCATGCAGGACATGATAGGAGGCTTTGACAGTGGCTAAACCTTATGAGAGCTGGCAGCTGGTAAGCAGATCGCAAGAGTGTCCTGGCTTTTTCAGAGCTACTCCAGGCCTAGTACTGGTGGCAGATGTTTTTGGTTCACAATGTGGCCTCTTTCACATGCCTCCAAGTTCAGCACAGGCAGCGACCAACCATATGTCACTTTTTAGATTCTACCAGGTACTCACTGGCTGGTCACAGGCAGTGGTTGAACTGGGACTACACCAGAGACCCTCCCGGTATGCCCCAGAACCAACATACAGGCTGGCTACAGAGCACCACTTATTTAGCCCCAAAGAACCTACAACCAAGCTGACTATACCCAGCAAAGCTATCATTCAAAATTAAAGGACAGATAAAGAGGTTTTCAGACAAGAAAAGCTAAAAGAGTTTATCACCACCAAACCAGTATTACAAGGAATGTTAATCATTTTGCCATGATGTTTGAATATATCCAAATGAAAATTTCCATCCACTGATTATGGCATTTAAGTGTACCCCAAGAAAATTGTTATTCAGTATGAAACTGTTTCAAGGACTTTTCCCCATAAAGAAGATTTTTTAATATGTTTTCTTGTGGTTTGCACTATCAACAACAGAGATGTTTTGTATGCCATATTGTACAATATTTTGTAATAAATTATGTATGTCATCAATGCCATTAGATTCCAATTTATCTATATTTAAATCTAATTGTTGACACAGTATGTTTTGAGTTTTCTTTTGCTAAATTCAATATAATGGTAAATTTATTACCATATAACAAAAATTTAAAACAAAAATAATGTCATTTATATGCAAAGCAGCTCAAAATGTTATTATTAAATGTATAAAATAGTCAAAATTTCAACTTTTTGGGTGGCTTTTTGACACAATTTGAAAAAAAAACTTGAAGTCAATTAATGCAGTGAAAGGGTTAAAGAGACTTTTTAAGACGGAAAAAGAATTACAAATATGAATAATAAAATGACAATAATGACATATCTACCAATAATTACTTTCAATGTAAATGTATTAAATTCTCTTATCAAAAACATAAGGAGGCTGAATGAATAAGGAAACAAAACTCTTACATTTACTGCCTGCAAGAGACTCACTTCAAATTGAAATATGTGTACTGAGTGAAAGTAAAGGAGTGAAAAAAGTTATTTTATAAAAAATGGAAATAAAAAAAAAGTTGGGGTAGCAATACTTACACTAGACATAACAAACTTTAAAACAAAGCCTATAAAAAGAGACAAAGAAAGATCCAGTAATCCCACTTCTGGATATTTATCCAAAGAAACCCAAAACACTACTTCAGGAAAACATATGTATCCTTATGTTCACTGCAGCATTATTTACAACAGCCAAGATGTGGAGACAGCCTTGGTGTTTGCTGATGAATGAATAAAGAGAAGGTGGTACATATACACAATGGATTCTTGCCATTTGAGATAGAATTGATGGACCTAAAGGGTATTGTGCTGAGTGGAATATTTCAGACAGAAAAAGATAGATGCAATGTGATTTTGCTTATACGTGTACCCTAAAGAACAAAATAAACAAACATAACAGAAAGAAGTTCATAGATACAGAAAACATTTTGATGATTGAGAAACAAAGGGATGGTTGATGGAATGGGTAAAAATAGGGAAGATATTAAGAAGTACAAATTGGTTGTTACAAGGTAGTCATGGGGGTATAGGAAATAGCATAAGAAATATAGTCAATGATATTGTAATAACTATGTAGGGTGTCAGATGGCTACTAAATTCAGGGTGATAGATGGGAGGGTATTCAGGTGACAGGGTGACAAATGTGAAGAAATTAAGAAGTACAGATTAGTAGTTACAATATAGTCACCAGGGTGTAAAGTAAAACATAGAGAAAGAATATAGTCAATAGTATGGTAATAAATACACACACACACACACACACACACACACACACACACAGTGCCAGGTGGGTACTAGACTAGATAGGGGGATCACTTCTTAAATTATACAAATGTCTAACCACTATGCTGTATACCTGAAATTAATATAAAATTACATTGCATGTCAACTGTAATTGAAAAAATTTAAAAAGGAAAGAAAAGATAAAGGTCAATATGAGGTCTAAATATCCAGGTATAAAACAAATGTCATGGGGATGTAATGCACAACTTAGAGAATATAGTGATAGCATGGTATGGTGTCAGATGGTTGCTGGACTTATCATGGGGACCGCTTCCATTAAAATTATCAAAAGTTTAAGGCTATATTTATCATGATAAATCTGAAATATTTCAATGAAAACTGTAAAAGTATATTAAAGAGATTTATAAAGTTCAAGTAAATGAGAAACTACACCAGATTTATTGATTGCAAGCATAATTTTATAAAAACGTTAATTTTCTTCAAATTTATCTATAAATTCAAAAAAATGATAACAGTTCTTTATGTTTGGTTGTCTTATGGAAATTAACACGTTAATTATAACATTTATTTAAAATATTGGGGAGTTCCCTGATGGTGTAGTGGCTTAAGGCTTCAGCGCTTGTGCTGTCAGTGCTGTGGCCTGGGTTCGATTCCCAGTCAGGGAGATATCCACATACCAAAAAGCAAAAAAAAAAAAAAAAAAAAAAAAAAAAAAAAAAAAAAAAAAAAAATCAAGGGATGAAAATTTCTAAGACAATATTAGAGAAGAATATCTGAAGGATTCCAAATACCAGATATCTGGACTTACTATAAAAATAAATGAAACATTGAGATATTGGCACAAAAACAAACCAATACACAAATGAAACAGTATTTAGCATTCAGAGAGAGACAGATTTATGTTTGGTTTCTTGATATATGACACAAAAATGACACCAAGATACAGTCAAGCAATTACAGTCTTTTCAATAAATCATATATGGTCAAATAAAATTTTATATAAAAAATAAATCTCAACCCCTTCTTTAAAACATATTTAATGCCATTTATACCAATAAATTGTATTTCTAAGTGTGAATGGTTAAATTACAAAAACATGAAAACATAACTTCATGAGATTGGAGTAGAGAAATATTTTCTAAAACAAACACAAAAAATAATTATAAATAAAAATATAAATTGATTACATTAAAATTAAGAATTTCAAAGGGTACAATTAAAAGCATAGATATACATTGGACAAGGTGTGAAAATGTGTTTACTATAGATATGTCTATTAATTCTCCAAATAGTAATATCTAACATATGTGAAAACAATAAAAAGGACTATAAATTAATGAGCAAAAGGCAGACAAACTGGGGAAAAAAGAACACTTGATTAGACACTTCATGAAAGAATTGTCTTTCATGAAGTGTCTAATAGAGGAATAGATAGATATAGATAAAGTCATGAGGAGGGTTAAGTTGCCCAAGGGGAAACATGAAGGCTTCAGGAAGATCAAAATATGTAATTAGATTGGAGGTCATCAATGACTTCTTACATAGCAGTTGCAATGGCCCAGAGAGGACGCAAAGAATATTGCCAGAAGACAAATAAATTTAGGACCTAACACATTGCTTGAATCAACATTGCAAAACCTCTTCAAGAAGGTAAAAAATGGAAAATATTTAGGGAATAAGTTTCAAAATTGGTTTTTCCAGTAACGTCTGAGCATAAATGTAATTCTTTTTCTTTATATTTAAATAAACATATTAAACTTTTTCAGTTATGGTCACTAGTAGGAATTAGAGCACATATTCTTGATAATAGTAGTATTTCAGCTAGACCATATTTTATCAACTAGTTCTCTGGAATTTCTTATTTGATTTCCCTCATAAAATATAACTTCAAGAGTCAGAGTTTTGTCTGTTCCATTCATCATTATGTCACCAGTGATGAGTTTATGTAGGCACAAACTCTCTATTTTTTTGAATAAGTAAATTATAAATACTATTACACATTCACCATAACACAGTATTTCTAATTTTTAATGTTATTTATAAATACTTTAAATAATTGTAGGGTACTTTTATTTGTACTGTAATAAAAAATAATGATATAATCTCAATATCATTAAAACCCTTTGTCTATTTCATTCAAGGTTTTTATATTATTCTTTATATAGGATTTGGTATAATTTCTCTCCATGTAGATCAGTGAGATTGTACTAGATTATGATAAGGTACAAGGCAACCAAAAAATGCCAACAGGTTAACATGGTCAAATTTTATATATCACTGGTGCTCTACATTGCATGTGTGCGTGTGTGCGTGTGTGTGTGTGTGCGTGTGTGTGTGCGTGTGCGTGTGCGTGTGTGTGTGACAGAATGGCTCTTCTCCTTCAAGTTTAATGTAGCATATGCCATAATAGTGAATAATATTGAACAGTAAGTTAATGGCTGAGAATTATAACAATAAATGTCGTAATACTGATGATGTTGGAGATAGAGCTTAAATTTTTCTGAAGACTCATATATGAAGCAAGAAGCCATGATGTATAATAGCTGACAGCTGAAATTGCAGTGTTTTATTTCAGTAGGTACATTATGGTTAAAATGACAAAGATTCTGTATCTGTGAATCTAAAAATCAAACAAAAGTAATTTAAGATAATTGCCAATTTTAATTGTTACACTTTTTTAATGCTCTAATGTTTGTCATCAAAATATATTGGGAGAAAAATGTTTTTCATTGAGAATTTTAGTAAAATATTAGTCTGTTCAGATTTTTTTTAAAAGCAGTTATCAATTCAAATGAGTAAACACAAATGATCAATTATCATCTTAGATCAAATTGAAAATCATATGATGTCATTATTTTCTTCATTCTCTCCTCCTATTTTCTTTCCTTTTTTTTTTTTAGAGTGTCAGTGGCTTACCTGGGAATCATGATGGATAACGTAAACTGGAAATATTTTTAAGTGAGTCATCATTCAAATAAAAATTTATATTGAAATTCACCTAAATGTGTTTGCAGTTTCATAATATTAGGTAACAATCAGGGTAACAGTTAAAATATTATATTATATATTTCCTAATCTGATTGATGTAAAATTGTGTTTCCCTGCATTGTATTGAGTTGGACGTAAATTTAGTTAGCATATCTTTTTTATTCTTTCTCAGTTTTTTCTCATAGATTTAATAGATAAATGTTTCATATCTCAATTTTCAGAAAATATTTTATTATAGCTGTCTTTCATAACATAAATTCTAATGTCATTTTAAAATATTAGAATCTAACCAAATTGCTCTACTATAGACATTTTTTATAATCTGAGCTACTATTGTTCTCATTGAAGATAATTCAAAATCTTCAAATAATTAGAAAATATTTAAGAAAAAGAACTAATTTACACAGTATAATAAAATACTATTTAATAGTTAAACTTACTAATTTTTTGGCATGACAAATTCCTTAAAGTAGTAAAAGAAAACCAATTATAGAATTTTGAAACTATACAAATTATATTATTACTAAGTAGTTTATAATAATAAAATTTATGTAAGATATTCTGAATAAATAGAGAGGAGGAAATAATCTTCCTTATAATATACTTATTTAAAATTCTCAACAGTGAGAATATTATGAAAGAGGAATACAAATTATTCTTTACCTTATATAAAATTTTACTTATTTTTCACCTATTCAATACAATAATCTATCTCTCTGATTTCGTGTAGATAATTTAATTGGAGTTGAGATTTCAGCAGAGGAGAGTGGGCATACACTTGGTTGAACAGACATTTTGGGTTAGTTTTATTCTTTGCCTTATGCTAGTCCATTATTTCATTAATCATCCTTATACATCTGAAAGATTTGCCTTCAAGATATAGTTTATACAGTTTATTTATTTTGAAACACCTATACATAGATAAATCAGGTTTCCCTGACATGCAAAAGAATCAAGTTTGTTAACTTTATACTATTTTGAAAAAAAAAACATTTAATAGGCTAATATGATTGTTCCTGAAAAGTTTATCCTTTTCTTTCTATATGCTGATTTCTGTAAATATTATAATTTATACTTATTTATAAATCATGTTGAAATCATAAGGTATAGAATATTTTAATAATTCCTAGTTATGTTAGGATGATTTCATTGAATGATATATCTTTGAAAGCTATGAAGAAGAATTCATATATCGAATTATAGGATTATCCAGAATGTTAATAATTGTCTGAAATTTGAGATTCATCATGGTAGTTTCTACTACACATGGAAAAAGACAACAATGTGTGCACAGATAGTTATAGGGAATAATCAGTTATTGATTCAGATGGGGAAATACAAAAAATTAATTATTAAACTGAGGTCAAAAATAAAAATCTTTTTTATATTGCTTCTCTGGATTTTTTATGCTATTGCTCTATATTTTAACAGTGACTTGATGGATGTTTTTAAAAGGGTGATCCTTTTTTGTTTGCTTATTTGTATTTTTCTTCAAAGTATTTCTTGAATTATTTCCATAATTACTTTAAAGATCATGGTAATTTATAGAGGCAATTTCATTAGATTATCATCAAATTTTTCAGCAGAAACTCTACAAACTATTGGGAGGGAATGGGATCAAATATTCAAACAATTGAAAGAGAAAAATTACCAGCCAAGAATAATATAACCAGTGAATTTATTTTTCAGATGTGAAAAAGAAATAAAGACCTATCCAGATATACAGAGGCTGAGGAAAATTTCTACTATAAGGCCAGTATTACAGAAAACAATGAAGGCAGTTTTTCTACCTGAAACAAAATAGACAGAAGTATAAACACTATGAGTAAGATAACTAACATACAGAAGTAGGAAATTAAAACCCCTATTTAGAATAAGGGGCTATAAACTTAAACATAATATAAAAGTTAAAGGAAGAAAAAAACATTCAAAAAGAGAGAGAGAGGAGGAGGAGTAAATAGCTACTGTAACTTGGAAATAAACTCACAGCATAAATAGGAATGATTTATGACAATAAAAGCATAAAAGGGGAAAGAGGAAAGGTCCAAATTTGCAGTAAAAAATGGAAATAAGATGCTTCAAGAAGAAAAAAAGACCACAGTATATATAAAACTTTGTTTTGCATAAACTTAATCATAACCACACACAAAAAAAGTCCAGAACTGAGATACATAACATAAAAAAAAAAAAAAGAAAACAGAGAGAAAAAAATATACCATCAAACTAAAATAAAAGACATAAACACAAGGGCAAAAAAAATAATGGAAACACTGAGTTACCAAAAACAAAAGACAAAAGTAGTTATAGAAATCCTCATATATCAATAATCACTCTAAATGTAAATAAACTGAACTCATCAATAAAAAGACACTGAGTAGCAGATTAGATTTAAAAAAATATAAGGTGAGACAATTAATTTTATGAACTCATCCTAGAAAAATTGCTACATACCTCATTGCTAAATATCACTACTGTTACCTCTGAGGTACTCCCCTTGGGAAGCTATGCACTGATGTCAGAGCCTAGTTCACCCTTCAAAGCAATTTTGGAACTCTTTTTCTGGAATGGCCATCGGAGCTGTCATCAACCCCAAAATCTGACAATTAAGTTCACAAACTTATCACCATTCCCTTATGTTGGCAGCACTGTACAAAGAACTCGGTAAGGCAGAGGATAACTGAGAAACACAGGAATTCAGCTACTCAAGATAATAAAATTTGGGGAGAGAAACAAAAACATTTTTATTGTGTTATTTTGGAGAGAGAAAATAGAGCTAGAAATATTTTAAAACCTTTTTTGTCATTAATTTATTCTTATCTGTGCCTATGCCTGCTCTTCCCTTCTCAACAGTTTTTTCCCAGGTGATAAGTGCCGTGTCTTGCTTTAAATCCATCTGTCCACATGGCAACACAGGCAACACAGGCAATTGAAACCCCTTTTGCCACTTTAGGAGGTGAAAATGTTTCAGGTGTGCAGTGTTGCCTAGGTTATGACACCTTACCAATTTGTACAGTGCTGCCAATGTAAGTGCATAGTGGCAAGTTTATGAACTTAACTGTTAGATTTTGGGGATGACAACAGCCCTGATGGCTAGTCCAGAAAAAGAGTTTCAAAATTACTTTGAAGGGCAGATTGGGCACTGGCACTGGTGCATAGCTTCCCAAAGGGAATACTTTAAAGGTGACCATAGTGATATTCAGAAATGAGGTATGTAGGATGTTTTCTAGGATGAATTTTTAAAATTAATTGTTTAACCTTGTATGTTGCCTTCAAGAGACACATCTCAGCTGTGAGGACAAATATAGACTCAAAGTGTAAGGATGAAAAATAATACTTCAATCAAATGGCATCCACATAAAAGTGGGTGTAGCTGTATTTACATCTGACAAAACAGATTTTAAGATAAAAAAGTAACAGAAACAAGGATGGATATTTTATAATGATAAAGGGGACAATACATCAAGAATATATAACATATCAGTATACTTCCAATTAGAAAATACCAAAAAATATAAAGAACTACTAACAGAACTAAAAGAAAAAACTGACAAAAACACAATTATAGTAGGGAACCTGAATACTTCATTGATAACTGTGGATAGATCATCTAAACAGAAAATTGCTAAGAAAATATTGGTCTTAAATAACATATTAGAACAAATTGACACAGTCAACATTTACAGTCTTTCATCCCAGAACACCATATTGTACATTTTTCTCCAATGCACGTGGAACATTGTCAAGGATAGAACATATGTTGGGACACAAAACTAACCTCAACAAATGTAAGAAACTGAAATCATGCCAAGCATATTTTCTAACCACAATGCTCTGAAATTGAAGATCAACTGCAAAAAGATAATAGAAAATCCCGCAAATATGTGGAGATTAAGCAACATGCTACTAAACAATGACTGGGTCAAAGAGGAAATTAAAGAAGAAAATAAAAATATATATTAACAAGTGAGGATGAAAGTACAACATTTAAAAACCTTTGGGATGCTGCTTTATGATGAAGGACTATCTCAAGAAACAAGAAACTCCCACATAAACAACCTAACATTACATTTTAAAGAACTGAAAAAGACAAAAAAACAAAAACACAAACAAAAAACAAATGAACCCCAAAGTCAGCAGAAACAGCAATAATAGAAATTAGAGAATTAAATAAAACAGAGAAATAGAGAACAAAAAGATAATAAAAAAAGTTCATGCAACAAAAAGCTAGTTCTTTGAAAACATTGATAAAATTGACAAATCTCTGGCTAGACTCACTAAGGAAAAAAGAGAAAAAATACAAACAAACAAAATCAGAAATAAAAGAGAAGTTATAATGTATGCTACAGAAATAGAAAGGATCATACAAAAATATTATGAAAGACTATGCCACCTATTTCAATAACATAGAAATAGTGGACAATTTCTTAGAAATATATAACCTCCCTAGGCTGAATCACAAAGAACTGGAAAATCTAAATAGACCAGTTAACAATAAGACAATTGAAACAATGATCCAAAATCTTTTGAAAATCAAAAGCCCAGAAATAGATGACTTCACTAGTGAATTCTACCAAGCATTCAAAGATGTTTTAATATTTATCCTTCTTAAATTCTTAAAAAATTAAGAAGTGGCAAATCTTCCTAACTCATTTAATAAGGCCAACATTACCCTAATACCAAAGCCTGGTAAGGATAATACATAAAAGGAAAACTATAGACCAATGGTGTCCAACCTTTTGCCTTCCCTGGGCCACATTGGAAGGAGAATTTTCTTGGGCCACACATAAAATACACTAACACTTATAATAGCTAATAAGCTAAAAAAATGGTCACAGGAAAAAAAATCTCATTATGTTTTCAGAATTTGTGTTGGGCTACATTCAAAACTGTTCTGGGCTACAGGTTGGATAAGCTTGCTATAGACCAGTATCTGTGATGAATACAGGTACAAAAATCCTAAACAAAATACTAGCAAATCAAATACAACAGTAAGAATATATATACATTTGATAAAATAGGGTTCATTTTAGGGGCACAAGGATATAGCACAGCATGTGCAAATCAATCAATGTGATATACCACATAAAAATAAAAAATATGTTAATATATGTAGAAAAAGCATTTGACAAGATACAACATCCATTTATGTTAAAGTACTTAATAAAATATGTATAGAAGGAAAGTACTTTAACACATTAAAAACCACATATGACAAACCCTCAGCTAATATCTTAATGGTGAAAAACTGAAAGCTTTACTTCTAAGATCAGCAATAAGACAAGTATGCCTTCCCCCACCATTGTTATTCAACATGACATTGGAAGACCTAGCCAGAACAATAAGGCAAGAGAAATAAATATTATAAAAGCCATCTGAACTGGGAAAGAAGTAAAATGGCCACTTTTTGCAGATGATATGATTCTTTATACAGAAAACCATAAACCATTAAAAAACTATTAGAAACAATAATCAAATACAGTAAAGTTGTAGGATACGAATTCAAATGTTTGTTTGTTTGTTTGTTTTTGGTATGTGGGTAGCTCCCTGGCCGGGAATCGAACCCCAGCCGCAGTGCTGACAGCGCCAGCGCGGAAGCCCTAAGCCACTGCACCACCAGGGAACTCCCGGATACGAATTCAATGTCCAAAAATCCATTGCATTCCTGTATAGTTAGAATGAAATTTCAGGGGAAAAATATTCCTTTTGCAATTTTAACAAAAACAAAGAAAAATATATCTAAGAATAATCTTAACAAAGGATGTGGAGAACCTACCTATTCGCTGAAAATACTAAGACACTCTTAAAAGAAATTGAAGAAGGCAAAGAAATGAAAAGATATTCCATGTTCATGGGTTGGAAGAATCAACATAGTTAAAATGGCTGTATTACCCAAGGCAATGTACAGATTTAATGCAATTCCCATTAAAAACCCAATGGCATTTTTTTTCAAGAAAGAGAACATAAAAAAAAAAATCAGATTGGTATGGAATCGCAAACAAGCTTGCAAAGCCAAAACAATCTTGAGAAAAAAGAGTAAGGCTGGAGGTATCACACTCCCTGACTTTTATTTATACTACAAAGTGACAATAATTAAAACAGGATAGTATTGGTAGAAAAACAGACACAAAGACAAATGGAACAGCATTGAGGACCCAGAAATATACTCACATATATATGGGAAGATACTTTTTGAAAAAGGAGCCAAATATACAATGGGAAAAAAAATTAAAGCCCCTGCAATAAATGATGCTAGCAAAATGAGAAAGCCACACGCAAAAGAAAGAAACAGCACTATTTGCAACCATACACACAAATTAACTCAAAATGGATCAAAGACCTAAATATATGGCCTGGCACAATAAAATTCAGAGATGAATAGATAGGTATTAAACTAAGGACCTTGGTATTAGAGAGGATTTTATGAATTTGATCTCGATAGCAAGAGAAGTATAAGCAAAAACAGGTGAATGGGACTACATCAAACTAAAAAGCTTCTGCACAGCCAAAGAAATCATCAATAAAACCAAGACACAACCAACTGAATGGAGATAATATTTGCAAACAGCACCTCTGATAAAAGGCTAATATCTAAAATACTTAAAGAACTCATACAACTCAACAGAAAAACAAACAAACAAAAAACAACAAAAACAACTCAATTAACAAATGGGCAGAGGACCTGAAAAGACACTTCTCCTAAGAAGAAAAAAACAACCAACAGATATATGAAAAGATGCTCAACTTCACTGGCTATTAGGAAAATGCAAATCAAAACCACAATGAGATATTACCTCATACGTATTAGAATAGCTATTATCAACAAGGCAAGTAAAAACAAGTCTTGGAGAGGTTGTGGAGGAAAAGGAACCCTCATGCCTTGCTGCTGAGATTATAAATTGGTACAACCACTATGGAAAACAGTATGGAGTTTCCTCAAAAATTAGGAATAGAATTACCATATGATGCAACAAAGTGTATTTGGGGTATCTAACCCCAACATTTGAAAATATTCACATAAAAATATATGTACTCCTATGTTTATTGCAGCATTATTTATGGTGGTCAAGACGTAGAAACAACTAAAGCGTTCTTTAATAGGTGATGGGAGAAAGATGTGGTACTTTGTACAATGAAATACTACTCAGCCGTAAGAAAAAATAAAATGCTGCCTTTTGTGATAACATGGATGGATCTTGAGATCATCATGCTAAACTAAATATCAGATAGGAAAATTGAGAACCATAGGCTTTCACTCATATATGAAATATAAAAGTGAAAGCAAAAACAACCAAAACCAAACAACCAAAAAAAAACAAGACAAAAAAATAAATAAAAACTCATAAAAACAGACAACATTTTTGCAGTTACCTGAGGATAAGGGTAGAGGGAGGTAGAAAAAATAAAGGAGTTCAAATATAGGATAATAGAAGGAGATTTGACTTTTAGTGGTGAACACACATGCAAATACAGATATGCTACAGAATTATACATCTATATAATTTTTTTAACCAATGTTACTTGAATACATTTATTTTAAAAAGTGGAAATGTGGAACAGAGGCAAGGAAAATAAATATGTTGAATTTGAGATGCAAAAATAAAAAATAAAATAAAATTTTAATTCAATTAGTTGCATCAATAAAATATTAATCGAATAATTACATCAATAAAGTTTTTACTAAAGTTTTTGAATCAATTATAAAATCTACCTATAATTTAAAAATATTTCAACCTTCTTTATTATTTCCTATTAAAGTTATTTTTTGAGAAAAATTTTATGTGAGGTTTTATATGTCTTTTGGACTACAATACAGAATTTTCAAACACTTTTTTGCTTTTATATCCCCAACATAATTTTTAAATACCTTTCAAAGTTTCTTATTTTAAAAATATCCAATAGTATCTAATTACTGTAATATCCAATACTGTTGCACAAGAAAGTAAATCAAGACCTAAAAAAATATAGAATTAACTAAGATTTGTTTTGTGTGTATTTGCTCTTTGAGCACCATAGAAAGAATAAATTGATGTAGAACCAGCAAATGACTATAGAGTTTAGTAGATTTTCTCTTCTATTTAGATGGAGTTATAGCTATAGTTGTTTGATATATACAAGGGCTGTCAGAAAGTATCCAATCATGTAATAAAACAAAGAGGCATTTATGGTTGGATTTTTTCCAGCCCTCATATAGAATGTGTTAATCAAATGAATGCTGGCTAGCATCACCAAGTGACAGACAGGACAGTCAAAGAAAATGGCAGAAGCATGGTTGTCATTTGAAGAGCTCAAGACCACTTTGAAGTGTGTTTGAAATTTGAGAACATTGAGTTTCTCCTACGTTCTCCTGACTTAACACCCCTTGACTTCTACGTGTGGGGGACCTTCATGGATGAGGTGTATCATAGAAAACCAGCTACACTGGTGAGACTTTGGGAACAAATGGAAACAGCATGCATCATGATGCAAAGGATACTTTGGACATTGCCAAAACAGTAGTTTGCCTTAATCAGAAGTATCTGGATGCTGATGGCAACAACTTTGAGCACCACTTGTAACTGCAGAAGTCAAATGTGACTTGTATTCATTTTTTGTTATTGGTATATATTGTTATTACAATTTTAATACAGTTTTTTCCTTTCTTAAAATGTGTATAGAGTTTTTGGTACCCTGTGTGTGTGTGTGTGTGTGTGTGTGTGTGTGTGTGTGTATGTGTGTGTGTGTGTGTGTGTGTATCCCATTTATCTATGTATATATACATACAGATATATGGGATATATATCTATGAGGGCTATTTGGAAAGTCTTCAGTCATATAATAGGAAAAATGGAAGCATTTATAGTTGAATTTTTTCTGACAGCACTCATATATGTATATCCCACTCTCTGTAAGTAGGCAGCAGGTATTCCATTTGTATTCATAGTTACATTAAGCTTACTCTCATATTCTGTTTTTCATAATTCATTATCAGGCATACTCTGATATTCTATTGCCTTATAACTTATATATATAATATATATATATATATATATATATATATATATTATATATATATATACACATTTATATATATATTTATATATAATTTTATAATTTATTGTCCAGCCTCTAGTAACTATAATTCTACTCTGTTTCTGTGAGTTCAAAGACAAATATTATATTACTTATACTTGTATGTCAAATCTAAAAGGCCTTCATGGTTTTTGACACTCATCCTTTCTGGAATCTTTGTATGGTGGAGTTCCTCAAGGACCAATTCGCTTTTCATTTTATTAGCTCCTGAATGATCCCATTCACTCATAAACTGCAAAGTCTTTTTATGCTATTATTTCATAGATTGATATCCCTCCTCTTTGTTCTCTTCCAAGTCCCAGATAAGATGTTCATCCCAAAATAAGATGTTCAAGATTTACTCTTGATTACCCTGAAAATCTATATTCCTGTTTCTCCACTCATATTTCTTGAAAAATGCCATGTTTTCCTACCTCTGGAACATGGAAAAGTTTGTGCCTCTCCTGGATAGAACTGTCTATTAAGTCTAATGTTACTCTACTAGTCTTTAGGTTTTCTTATTGAAAGACTCCCCTGCTATGCCAATATAAATTAGACCCATCATTTTAACTCAGTATTCTTCTTTACAGAATTTATCTTAATTTGTCATCATATATGTATTAGTGTGGGGAAAAAATAGTCATAGTCAACAAGCCTCTTTAGTTTTTAAGCTGAGTAATTCAGGAAACATATTTTTTTTCTGATTCTCTTTTATTCTCAGTGTCAAGCACAGTGCTTGACATAGAGTAGCTACTGATTATTTGTTGAATGAGGCAGCAATGATTGTTCTTCATTAAAACTCTTCTCAGCCGATCCTTTTATAAATAGTTGTATAAATGTGTAGATGTTTATATGTAGTCAATGTATATCTATATCCATAAGGTCAAAGTACAATAAAAGTCATTTTAGTGGCCAATAGTAAATTACATATATATGTATTTATAATTTACATATATATTTATAATTAATTTAATAAATATAAAAATTTAATTTTTTCTCTTTCATAGTTTAATAAATTGTAAATGACATGTAGGCTAATATTTCTTTGAATATTCAATTCAATCATTTGAGTAGTTATACAAAATATTTTTCTGAAATCAGTTAGTTGATATGTGTCTACTCCCTTTATCTGTCAGGGTAGGGTAGATCATGCTGTAGTAGTAATGTAATTCACTGGCTTATCAGCCACAAGGGTTTGTTGCCTGAGTGAAGTTTCGTCTTAACACATGCTTTCCGCATTTACCATAATACAGGGTGTGTTCATTGAAAATTGCACTCAGACTCTTTAGATTTCTAAAAGAAAGTACCATATATCTTTTTCACTTATCAGCCATTGGTCTAAGCAGTTCACAGGGTCATTCCTAATTTCAAAACTTCAAGGACTTGGTGAAGAAAGCAGTATACTTGTCAAGTTTCCTATTCATTAAAATGTTTCTCTTATAAACTTTACATTATTCCTTTCCCTTCAGGATCCTAGTCTGATGTGGCCCTTAAATACTCTGTGATCTCCCCTTTTTGTTTGCCAATACTTTCAAGACACCTCTGCTTATGCTATTCATTCAGTATAAAATTTACCTTTCCACACTTTCACCTATTGTAATGCTTCTCCTTCTTGTTTTCAAATACTGTTTCATTTGATAAAACCCTTACTTTCTTAAAGTCTCCTTGTAGTCACAATTCATTCTTTTAGATTAACTGATAACAGCATAGAGAAATTATAATTTGTTTTTACTTTTACAGTATTGGAGATTCTTCCATATAGGCAATAACATATATATTAAAAATAATAAAGTCCCTGATTTTTATTACCTGGTATTATTTTCTCTTACACATTTTTCTTTTTAAAGTAAAGCAGACTATGTCTTATTTATCTGACATGGCCTAATATCATAAATTGGTATAAGAAAAACAATTTGATATTTTTGCCTAACCACAGTAAAAGTCTAAAAGAATGCAAAACCTTACATGCAACTTTGCATGATTAGAGTCACAAATTGTTGTTCAGAAAGAACAAAAAAGGTAGAATGATTTTGTGTATATGATTGTTCTCCTTTTATATTTCCTTGAAGATTGAAAAATTAAAAACTGCAAAGCAGTTTATGCTATTTAAAAGCAGATGATGTTTAAGAGCCACTTAAGTTGGAGAAGTGCTACCTGTCACTGTATCTCCCACATCACTGAAAGAAATTAGGTGTTTGAAAAAGCCATAATGTACTTTTTACTTGGAATGTCAGGCTTTAATTTTCTCTCTGTGGAGTAATCCTGATGAGATGGTGCCTATCTCTGTTTAATCTGAATATGACACTCTTTCTTTGTAAAAGTAAAATATAAAACCCTAAGAAATAGTTTTTCAATTTGCATTTCTACTGTTCATTAAAAATATAGTATTTCCCACAATTTCCATTGCATACACAAATATACTAGTTTCCTGTATTTTAAATCTTTCAACAGAACATTACAAGACTTTATTCTTTCTGTGTATATTGCAGTGTCAGTGAGACAGAATTAGATACCAAAATGATTGAGATCAATAAGTATATGAAGCTTTTCAGAGAAAATAATTCATAATTTTTCAGTTCCAGCACCTTCTCCCAAGAATATGAATATATATGTATGTGTACATACATATACACACACACATATACTCAGAATTTGAGGAAAGATTTTATAATATAGTTCTTTGAGACTATCACCCTATTGATTAGGGCTTAGAAAAATTAGAATATGTAACTATGTCCATTGCTTTCTAGACTGAGAACTCATGCCTAAACCATCTCTTAGAAAGCTATAGTAGAATTGTGGATGGATGTCTGAATTCCCAACTCCCAAATATTCCCTCAGGAATCCTAGGAATCTACTATACAACAAGAGCTATTACATACTCTGGTAATAACAATAACAGGTAACATTTCTGAGTGTTTTCAACCAATACCTCATCATATTCTCACAAAAACACTATGAGCAGGTACTGCTATTATATGCTCTGTGTTAATAGATGAACAAACTGAGGCTCACATTCGTTAATCACTGTAACTTGCTCTAGGTTACACAGTGTAAGAGCTGAAATTTGAAACTAGGCAATCTCACTGAAGAATCCAGTCAGGCTCTTAGTCTCAAATTATAGCCACACAGCAAGACAGACAACAAGACTACACTCCAATGGGAGGTCTAAAGGCATTTTTAGTACTAAACTGTTACCCTATTTGACACATACACAAAACAAAATACCCTTAAAATTCTGTTATTGATGGTCTAAACTCAGAGGAGGACATTGCAACTTAGAAAGTGTAAATTGCTGAAGTTCTAAAAGTAATTGGCAAGAATAAACTTGATTCATGGTTTCCCTAAAATAAAAAACTGTGCCTTCACTAGTGTTACCAGTATTATATTTGTCTGATTGAAATACGTAGACAAATTCACATAAATTCAAATAATTACAGGGGATTAAAAATGTTAGGTTGTAACAGTTGAAATGGACATTTAATGCAAATGTATGTATGTGTGTGTGCTTAATATCTCTTGTGAAATTTCTTTAATCAATAGGAATTTTATTTTAAAAAATTTGTACATGTAAAACATGAATTGTAATAATTAGAAAAAATTTTAAAAAATTAAATATTTTAAAGGGTTAATAGGGGATTAATATTTATGCCACCATTATGTTAGCAGCTGTTGCCTAATATTTATTGGGTGCACATAATATAAATTGCAAAGATAATATATTATCTTTATTAATGAAGAAGGCAAAAACACAGATGGCCTCATATCTATTTTATATAAAATGTGTATGTGATGAGAAAAATCTGTTCACTGATAACTGTCGTGGGAGGAAAATGACTTGAAAAGAGTATCTTCATAAAATTTTTTTTCTGTTTATTTTTATAACATCTATTCCTAGAAGTAAATATAGAATGCATAAAATATTTGAGAAAATCAATAATGTCCCCTGGCTAGCAGCTTCTCAAAATATACTGGGATAACAAAATGTATGAAGGTCTTGCAAGAAGATGCTCTGGACAAATACACACACACACACACACACACACACACACACACACACACACATGCACACATAGTTATATACATGTACACTATATATACACATACACATACATTTTCAAATATGTTTTGCTTACAACTTTTATTGAAGGAAGTCATATTAACTTAAAATTTTTCTTTTAATTTATTGGGTTAACATTGATTAGTATAAATTATATAGGTTCTAGATGTACAATTCTACATTACATCTTCTATGTGTTGTATTATGTGTTCATCACCCAGAGGCAGTTCTCTTTCCATTGCCATATATTTGTGTCCCTGTCCCTTCTCACCCACATTCCTCCCCACTTATCCTCAGGTAACTACTAAATTATTGACTGTGTCCATGGGTTTTGTGTCTTTGTTGTTTTCAATTTTCTGTTAACAATCAAACTAAATTTCTTCATCCCTTTCACTTATTTTACCCACTCTCCCATCCCTCCTCCCATCTTAAAGTTAAGTCCCTCTAACATTCTTTGTAGTACTGGTTTGGTGGTCAAGAATTCCTTTAGCTTTTACTTATCTGAGAAGCTCATTATTTGTTCTTCAATTTTGAATGCCAACCTTGCTGGATACATTATTCTTGGTTGTAGATCCTTAATTTTCATCACATTGAATATTTTCTGCCAATCTCTTCTGGCCTGTAAAGTTTCTGGTGAGAAATCAGTTGAGAATCGAATGGGTGTCCCTTTAAGTTACTACTTGCATTCTCTTGCTGTTTTTAGAATTTTCTCTTTTTCTTTAACTTTTGCCATTTTAATTATGGTGTGTTTCAGTGTGTTCTTGTTTGGGATCATCTTGTTTGGGATTCTCTGTGCATCCTGGACTCGTATGTCTATTTCCTTCACCACATTCAGAATATTTTCAGTCATTATTTCTTCAAATAATTCCTTGATCCCTTGCTTTTCCTTTGTCCCTTCTGGCACCTGTATTATTCTGATATTTTTACACTTGATATAGTCCCAGAAGAATCTCAGTCCATCTTCCTTTTATTGGAACTAATTTTCTAATTGATCCAATTGGGCGTTTTCTGCTGGCTTTTCCTGCAAATCACTGCTTTGCCCTTCTATTTTATCCAATTTAGTGACTTTTATTCCATTCTTCATTTCAGTTAATGTAGTCATTACCTCTCTCTGGTTCTTTATAATGGTTTGTAAGACTTCTTTGATGCTTGGTATGTCTCTGTTGAAATTATCATTCAGTCAAGTATTTTTATAATTGTTGCTTTGAACTGTTTCTGATGGGTTCTCTGTCACCATCTCTTTATTCTGAGCTCCCTATTTCTGGATTCTCATTTTGGCAACTTCTCTGGACCCTCGCTGCTGCAATTTCTTTGGTGTTCACTGCTGATACTGGTCAGGCAGAGGTCTGTGGGTTAGGAGCATTTGCAGCTTTCTTTTCTTCCTGTGGCTTGGAGGATTGTGCAGGGACTTTTGGTGTGATCACACCTTTCTTTTCTGGGTTTGCCCCACATGTGAATTCTGCCCTGAGTCTTGGGGTCAGTCCTGTTTGCTGGTCTTTCAAACTGTGCTTGTTGTGGGCTGAGAATGGCACGTGCACCCCTCTCTGTCCTTCCGGCCAGAGCATTCATGCTGTGGATCCTCACTGCCCAGTCGCTCCCCCTTCTGTGGGAACCAGAGTGCAGTTCAGTTGCTGCATTTTGTGGCTGGGTCTGTACCTCCTGGGGCCACAGTGAGGTGGCTGTGGTATCTCACCCCCCTGCCTCTAGGTCCCTTTTCTTTCCTCTCTCCAATGGACCAAGTGGGGTCTGGAGCCCTCTCCCACAGCCTTCTTCCTCCTCCTTCCTCCAGCAGTAGAGTCGTAAGCAGGGACCCATGCAGCCATGTCCCCATTCTTCCCTTTTTATTCTTCCTTTGTTTAACTCTCTGCCCACAATTGGGTTTCTTAGCTGTGATTGTGCATTTTGCAGAGGGCCTTTGGAGGAGGTATAGGTGTTTTCTTAGTTGTAATTTCCGGAGGCATTTTTCAGAGATCCCTCTCACACTGCCATTTTGTTGCTGGTCCAATTTTTAAAAATATATTAATCTTTGTTTAAGTACATGATGTGTTTCTATAAAACAGTGTAGATGGAAAACTAAATTCACTAATAAATTGCCTAATTTTACTTCCCTTATGTGCGAATAAATTAACCTGTTGTAAAATATTTTTCTCTAGGGAAGAAATATTATTCATAAGTAATAACAATGCTTTTTGATACTAGGTACGTGTGTGTGTGTGTGTGTGGGGGGCTGTCTGGAAAGTATCCAGCCATGTAACTGTTCTTGTTATATTGATAATGGCTGTATTTTTCTGAACAGATCTCAGATATGAGGTCTGATAATTAAGTTCATGAACTCATTCTAGAGAAAGTGCTACATGACTCATTGCTGAATATCACCAAGGTCACATTTGAAGAGAAGCCACATAGTGATGCCAGTGCCTAGTCCACACTTCAAAGCAATTTTGGAACTCTTTTTCTAGAATGACCATGAGAGCTGTTGTTCTCTTACCCATGATTTCCTGAATGTCATCTAAATAGCTTCCTTGAAATATTTTCTGTATCTTTGGGTAAAGAAAGAAGTCATTGGGGGCCAGCTCAGGTGAGTAGGGAGAGTGTTTCAATACAGTTATTTGTGTGCTGGCTACAAACTTCCTCATAGACAGTGCCATGTAAGCTGGTGCATTGTTGTGATACAAGAGCCATAAGTTGTCAGTGAAAAGTTCAGGTTGATATTGTCTTTTTCATACAGTCTTTTCAGCACTTCCAAATAATATACTTGGTTGACTATTTTTCCAGTTGTTACAAATTCATAATGAACAATCTCTCTGATATCAAAGCAGGCTAAAAACATAATTTTGACTCTTGATTTGGAGTGACAGTACATTTTTGGTCATGGAAAGTTGGCTGACTTCCATTTTGCCCTTTGATGCATTGTTTCAGGGTTGTATTGGTACACCCATATTTCATCACTAGTGATAACCCAGCCCAAAACATTGTCTTGCCTCTCTAAAAGGTCTTAGCAAACTTTTACTCTCCTTTGCTTTTGTTCATTGTTTGGTTCCTTTGGGACCATTTGTGTACACACCTTTCTCATGTCAAGATTTTCCGTTAAGATTTTTGTTTCTCTATTGATATTGACTTGGTCTGCTATGCTTTTCACAGTCAGCCCATGATTTTGATGCACAATTCCACAAATTTTTGCAATATTTTCATCAATTCTAATCATTACTGGCCACCCTGAACTCTCTTCATCAGAAAAATGTTTAATCCATTTGTACTCTGCTGTTTTCTTCATGGAATTATCTCCATAAACTTGGACTAACATGTACATGATTTCACTTCCACTCTTGCCAAGTTTAAAAAGAAATTTAATGTTTGTTTATTGCTTTAATTGAAGCTCTAACATTCTTGAGAAGGTACACAAAATCACACAACAATAATAAATGTTACTCAGTAAGACACCACCACGTGTTGACAGGAACGTAGCTGTGAGACACAGATATATCAATATTATGAAACCTTACCAATTTGTTTGTTCAATGCTGCCAATGTAAGCGCAAGGTGGCAAGTTTGTGAATTTAATTGTCAGACCTCATTTTATATATATATAAATATATATACACACATATATATAGAGAGAGCAATACATTTTAAGAGAAGTGCATAGCATAATATTGAGCAAAAATGTCCTTTGTAAGTAAATTTTTAACAAAATAATTAAATTGTTAAATGAAATAATTAATTGATGAATATGGTTTTACTTTTGAAAAAATTAAAGATATTTTTATCATTCCCACATCTGACTATACTTGTCAAAATAAAAGAAAAATATCTCCATGTTTCTTAGCCTTCTGACTAAGAAGTCATGCCATGTGACTTCCGTGTTATTAGTAGATTAAATTTTCTTATAGGTGCTGTCTATGTATAACACTGTTGTGTGACAACATATAAAATTATGTTGAACTATTATTTTCAGTAGAGACTTTCTTGGTGCTTTCTAGAATTTAGAAGGTAGGTATGTGATAACTGAAAACTGAAAAGAAGCATTTGAGAAAAAAAGTTAGTTTGATTTCAGGTACTTACTCTACACTTTTATTAATAGAAATGGAAATCAGAATGCATTTGTTTAGTTTCTAAGAAGGTAAGTTTGGTAGAATAAAAAAAATTGTTTTTAAAATCTGAATTATATGAGTTCCAATTCCAGATATTCTACTTTATAACCCAGTGACTTAAGATTTCCAGACTTTAATTTTTTTAATTACACAATTTATAATAACTAAAAGATGTCTAATGAAGAACAAGTAAGAACTTATAGATTAAAATGGTAAGTGAGTTCTAAATTTAAAAGTCTTCTTACTGCAGACATGTAGGCTAAAAAATGAAAATTAAAAGACAGCAGATTTCAAGGAAAACTCTGTCATGCACCAGAAACAGAATGGCCTCACAGAACGGTGAGCATCATTGAGAGCACATGTAGGTGTGGTTCAGGATCATGAAACAGGTGTATGGTGATGCCAAAAGAACTCTTCTGAAAGCCAAATTTCAGAGTCTAAAGCAAATATTTGACTGAAGTATAACCCAAACCTGTTGTGAAGTGAGGCTGAAACTGGAAGGTGGAATATAGACACATAGTCTTTCTACCAGGAGCTGAGTCAAATATGCTTTCGTCTTTCTACCAGGAGCTGAGTCAAATATGCTTTCGTATCTCCCATATTTCTAAAATCCTATAGTCACTCAGAAACACTAAGATATCATTTTACTGGAGGATGATATGAGTCTATTGAGGTAGCTACAAAACAAGTAATTAGAGAGAGAGAGAGATCAAAAGAGGAGATAGTCACACAGATAGATCTTGACAGAAAGAAAAATGGAAGAAAAATGGAAATGAAAAAGAAAGAAAAGGACAAATGAAAGAAGGAAGGAAAGAAGCATGGCAGAAACAGAGAAAGAAAAATCCTATTCAAAATGAGCTTAGAAATAACGATTCCAAAATACATGACAAAACATAAGACTAAGTGATAGATTCAACATAGAATGGCTCCTGCCCCACCATCTGCTCTTCCTTTTCCTTGACCATACTATGATTTAACATTAACCTAGTAGACAGAGAGTTAATACAGAAAACAGAAATTGGGCTTGGGAAACTGAAACCTACCTTAACCCTTATTGTAACCAGGACCATTGAGACCTATGCTTGACTAATCAATAATAATCACCTGGACAATTAAAATCTATGCTTGACCGATCAGTAGTGATCACCTAGGTTTCCTTCTACATGTTGCCTAGCAACCTCTCCTACCTATATAACTTCACCCCCCAAGGGCCGAGCTGCTGCTCTCCCATTGTGAGGCAGCCCAGCAACTTTCTCAATAAAGCTTGTCACTGCCACCCGGTGTTTCGGCTCATTTCTATCACTAAGAAGATTGGCTAGAAAAATCCACAATTCAAAAAGTAATCTCTAGAAAGTAAATTTAAAATAACTATTTGAGCATATTCACAGAGATAAGTGAGAATTTTAAAAATGACCAAACCAATTAAGTCAGAAATAAAAAAGTAATATTGAAGTGGATATGAAAAACTTGAAATGTAGTCATTGATACAAAAAAAATGAAATAGGAAAAAATTAATTAGATGCAAAAGGAAAATAGGGAATTGCTGTTTAATGAGTATAATGTTTCAGTTATGTAAGACAAATAAGTTTTAGAGATTTGCTGTATAACATCATACCTATAGTTAAAATACTGCAGTCGTGCACCACTACATAATAATAATATGTTCTGAGAAAGGCGTTGTCAAGTGATTTTGTTGTTTTATGATAATAGAGTGCACTTACACAAACCTAGATAGTGTAGCCTGCGACCCACCTAAACTATATGGTATAGCCTATTGCTCGATAGGGGAGAAAAAATAATTTTCCTTCTACCCCTCTGGGTTTTGGAAAAAACAAGCAAAAGTATAATAATGTATACCTCCTGTATTTCTGGGAGAAACTCAGGAAAACTGAGTAACTCACCAAATACCTAAAGCTGCCCCCCTTAAATACCACGTTTAAGTGCTGTCTTCAGCTAGTAACAAAAGATGCTGGGGGTAGGAGTCAGTTATGGGAGGTTATCAGAAACATTGCAGTAAACAAGGGTGAGTTTGTTATGTAGATTTAAGTCTTTGTCTTCTGCATTGATATACTTTTTCTAGAGATTAGTTCATCCCCCTCTTGCTGGTACAGAGCAGGAGACACCCTTACAAATGGAGATTTCTTTTACAACTGTAAAAGTATTTTATAAAAGGTAACTTTTACTTGGTTTTCAGAATTTCTCTTATGTCTCTTGTTTCTTAAAATTAATCAGTCTAAAATAGTCCCTATGCCAAATAGCCATATTTTGGGGTAACAAATTTTGTTTCCTTTCAGCTCCTAGGCTAAAAATCTGTGTATGTTATTGTACTGAATACTATAGGCAATTGTAACACTTCTGAAGAAATTGAAAACACCAACATGAAAAAACATATGAACCCCCATATTTATTGCATCATTATTTACGATAGCCAAGACATGGAAGCTACCTAAGAGTTCACTGATGCATGCATGGATAAAGAAAGGATAGTATATAAATACAATGGAACATTATTCAGCAATAAAAGAGAAAGAAATTTTGCCATTTGAGACAATATATATAAACCTTAAGGACATTATACTAAATGAAATACTGTTATAATACCATGGCAGAAAAAAATAGGTGATAGGGCAGGAAGGGAAGGAGGAAGTACAGGAAACAAAGGAAGGAGATGAGATCAATCTTAAGAAAAGGTACAGCTACTGCTAATTATAATAGATTATAATACTATTAGCATTGCAGAAAAAACTCCACCCTCTGTGTCAACCTGATAGTTCGGACATGGACCAGTAAAAAACAAGGGAATCCACTTCCAGGAGGGAAGGCATGTCAGTGAGAACCTGCCTTGGGAATGTCTATAACTCCACCTCTAAATGTCCACCAACATTTGAATAAAATCCTAAGCTTTTTTATTCTTTGGGGCAGTTTTCTTCTGGGCCTGTCCACTCTCACACCATTTTGAAAGTGTACTAGCATTTCTTCCTTCTCTTTTTCTATTCTCTTTTTAATCTACTGCTTGCTTGACTTTGTTTGTATGACTTATCAGTACATCCTTGAATTCTTTCCTGTGACCTTTACTAAGAGCCCATTCCCCAGTAATAATACCTCAGAGAAAGACAAATACTGTATAATCTCATTTGCATGTAAAATCTAAAAAACAAAAACAAAAACCCCAAAACATCAAGCTCATCAATACAAAGAACAGTTTGGTGGTTCCCAAAGGTGAGTGAGGGGAGAGGAGCAAAATGGATGAAGGTGATCAGAAGGTACAAATTTGGTTATAAAGTAAATAAATCCTGAGGATGTAATGCAAACCGTGATAACTATGGTTAATAATATTGTGTTATAAGTTTGAAAGTTGCTGAGAGAACAGATCTTAGAAGTTCTCATCGTAAGAAAATCGTTTTTGTAACTATGAGTGGTGATAGATGTTACCTAGACCTACTGTGATAATCATTTTACAAAATGTAGAAATAGAAAATCATTATACCTGAAAATAATATAATCTTATATGTCAATTATATTGATTTTTAATAAAATGTTTAGATAAACAAGTAAAAATTATTAAATTATATATTAAAATAAAATTTGACATTAAATAAACCATAAAAACAAAAATAAAACAAAAAAATAATCTAAGCTTTTGCTTCCATATTTCGTTATAGAATAGGCAGAATTACTATAAAACATATTATGATCTTTTTTAAGAAACTAGTTCAAGAAGCCAGCTTCTAAATAGTGAATTATGCAAACTATATTTATTATTACCTAATAGTAACTTTATTATTATCATTATTTTCAACAGTCAATTAACTTGAAAACATTTGTACTGACTTGTTTAGGGCTATAGTATAGAATAAATGCACAAAGCACACTAAAACATCAAGATATATAAAATACAAGTTTTGATTATTGATGGTGTTTTATATTTTCTATTTCTTAGTCATGCAAAAAAAATGCCATAACTCATAGTTTTAACAGGAAATAATCTCTTCTGTCACTGCAGTCTAAAAACACCTAAGTCCAAAAACATTTGTCTCTGACTCCTGCATAGCTCTTCCTTCTATGCATTGTAATTTATGTCATGTTATTATCTCCCAAAAAAGGTGGCAAATTTCTTGATAGCAAGCAGGTAACTTGTCTTATTATTTCCTTCTTTCAGTGCATATCAGAGGTTAGGAGACATGCTAAGAATTAATATAAAATTATTTAAACATGAAGCTATGAAATAAAGTACCAACAACCAAAGCATTAATAATCACTTATTTTAATATAATTAATGTCATTTGATAAGTATATGAATGATCTCAAACAATATAAGTTCTGAAATAGTAGCCAGCATTTTAAGGAAAGCAACAGTAAGATCACTGAATTCCACAAATCTATTTTTAAAATTACCTTAATTTAATTAGATTTTTGTTACCTAGTTTCTTTTTTTCATCTAATATTATCTTTCCTAGTGTCTTTTTTTATATTATATCTATAATAATTATTTTGTTAGATGTATTAAGCAAAAATGTTTTAGATGTGTAACTGCACAAGAACTTCATTTCTTTAGTATCACTTTTTCCTTGGGGCAAGCTTGCTTTGTTCAGTCTAATAGAACTGTGACTCACTTGTCTTCTTTCAACCAGATCCTTCCACTTTTGCACATTCTTAATCATTAACCACTTAGCACATCAGGTCTGATCAGCATCAAATGACAAAGATACAATAACCAGTCCCCAAACTAGAGCAGGGTTTCAGTTAAACTGAAAATAACATCTTGACTTCAGTTATGTTTCAGTTGCAGACCTGTGAAATGACTCCACTGACCACATCCTTACAAAACAGACAGGATGATGCCATGGCTGACATCAGACCTGATGCAATTATCAGCTACCTTCCACCCTAGCCTCAACCAGACAGTAGAGCTCATGCTCCCAACTCCCTTAGCTATCATAACTAATAATTTTCCCTATAAAACCTATCTCTTAAAGGCCATTGGGGAGCCAGGTCTTTGAGTACTTGCTTACCCATGTGTCTGGGCTGGGTGCCATTTCCTTAAATAGACCTTTACATTGCTGCAAACTCCTGTTCTGACTTGTTTAGCTTTGATGCATGCAGGCAAACAAACGCAGTTCAGTAACAGATGTACATATATTTCTGAACTTTATTACATATGATTAATACTTTTCCTTTTTTTTAATGTGGGTAGTTCCCTGTCTGGGAATCGAACCGAGGCCGCAGCACTGACAGCGCTGAAGTGATTAATACTTTAAGAGGAATTACTATGTTATGTAAACATTAATGTTCTCATACTTCTTTGTTTATATCTTTCATAACTGTACATGTATGGCATTTATAATTACAATTGTCATGGTTTAGTTGATGTAAAAGGGTGCGATGGCTGAATTTAAGTAGGTAAGTGTATAAAAAGCTGAAAGAAAATAAAACTCTCTAGGTTATAAAATAAAACATTACATAGTGTTCAAGTCTTTCTTTGACTTTGTTTATGAAGATTCAGATTAGGTTGTGGGTGACCACATTTTTCAGTCTCAATATTTTGAAGAGATTTTAGAGTGGTCTGTGTTATAAAATTAGAAGAAATTGGATTTCAGACCTTTATGTTGACCCACTTTCCTACTGCTAATGAAATTATTTTCCTTCATATTTGAATTCCCCTGTAACCTTATCACTTACGACATGGAGGTAAGATTACTCAATTGTGCTCTCTATGACTTCCTAAAGGTTTCCTGGCCTGTCACCTTTAGCTCATCCTATTGGTAAATGGAAATTATACAAGATTAGAGGCTCCCAGGGTATAATGAAAGTTAATGAGGAGACAGATGTCTCTAAACTTGAATTTCTTCTAGGGAATTTTGTTTTTCTATTTTACTACTTAAAATAGGACTTCTTTTACAGAGAGAGACTTACAGCTTTTTGCTACTCTTTGTGGGGAAATAAAACAATTTTGTCTTTATTATTGTACAGTGGTAAATATTTATCTGTGGTTAAAATGTAAAAAATAAATAATAAAAAGACATGCCTCAATTAAATAACAAAAAGAACCTCCTAAGTATAAGAAATGCCAAGAGAGAAGATGTGAAAATGTATTAAAATGCAATAGCCTATAATACTTTAAATATATACATAAGAAGAAAATAGCCAAGCGAACATAAGTGACACTATTAAAGGGCAAAAGAACATGTTAATGCAGAGAACCTTAATATTGCCAAGGGTGTGATTGATTCTTTAACCTCAGTATTCACTGGAGAAACTTAAAGGTCATGCTGTACTTGCAGACTTATGATGTATTTGTCTGAAGACAGGCATATAAAGTAATAGAATATTATTTCAGTAGAAACACATTTTTAAGAAATCTTTTATTTTTTAAACAACCTTTGGATAAATTGCATCTTTGCATATTTCAAAGTCATTCCTTTGCAGTATTTTGTAATATCTTCATTCTAATTCTAAATTTGGCCTAAATTATTTTTTCCTCATTATGTACATGATTAAAAATTGAAGACATTTTCCATCTGATTGTAGAAAACAAGTGGTCTGTGACCTGAGGTATCAGTAGAGAATTTCAATATTTCTCACAAAACTCCCTTCAATATACAAAAAAAAAATACTGTGTAACATACTTGGGAGAGTAGAAAAGCAAAGACTGTAACTACTTCTGGTAAAATCTATAGTTTGACATAAAATCCAATTATCTGCAAACATTTTATTCCGACTGGGTGAACATTGCTAAAAGAAATAATTTAAACTTAAAGTCAATTTTTACATGATCTGCCAAATTTATTTATCTGGTAAACATCTGAAGCAACTAATATATTTTCCTGTATATATACTGTTAATGCAAAGAATACAAGTTACTGTAGAAGAAAAATAAAATATCTATTATCTACACTTATCTACACTTGTCCATCATCTACTTATCTATATAGTTATAGTTACTTTTAACATTTGCTATGCATAATTGGCAGATTTTTCCCTCTCTCCCTCTCTTTCTGACTTCCTTCCTTTGTCCCTCCTTTTTTCCTTCCTTCCTTCTTTCTCCCCTTCTTTCCTCTCTCTCTCATATATATACACACACACACACACACACACACACACACACACATACACACATACACACACATACACATATATATATACACACACACACATATATATATATGTTGTGTACCTATATTATATATATGAGAGAGAGAAAAACAAAAATGTGTGTACATATATTCATGGTTATGATGAATCACAATTAAGGCATTAACATATTAATATATTTATAAATAGTGAGAACATAGGAAAAGTAGTTCAATTAAATACATACAAACCACATACACACACAAGAAATTGAAGAACTTTCTCCATGTTCCCTTCTTATTTGTATAATATATGTCAATGCTTTACTGTACATCATCATAAACAGGCACAATAATTTACTTAAAAATTGGATTGTTCTAAATATTTAAATATTATAAATAATTTTCTGATGAGCATACTTATATAAATGACTTTGAGTACTTTGTGTTTATTTCATGGTATTAATTATAGATGCACTTGACATTATACAATGTATTTATAAGCATTCATCATTTTAGAACTAATTCATTATAACAAAATATTTATTCATTTATTAAATATTTATTAAGTGCATAAATATATTCTATGTATAGTTCTATTATAGAAGCAAAGATATAGCAATACAAAGGCAAACACAAGCTCTCTTGTCTTCATGAACTTTGTATTTGAAAGGAAAATAAAACAGAAAAGAATAAATGATTTTGGAGGAGGGCAACTTACAACTGAAATGTTACTATTTGAGTGAAGGCATAAGGAACACAAGGAAATGTGCTGTGCAGTTACTGGAAAGAGGAAATTTTGGTAAATAGAGAGCACCAAGTGCAAAGGCTGTGAATCATCAATGAAATATACAGCAAGGAATCCAGAGTGATGGAAATAGGAAGTGATAGGAACATGCTAGAAGATAACTTTCAAGAGATAGCTAGGTTTATCGATCAGGTAGGGCCTCATACACTAAAACTTTGAGTGATACTAGAAACCTTGGAGGCTTTTGAGCAGGGTGGTATAATTTGATTTACATTTTAACAGGATATCTCTACAGCTGAGTTGAAAATCAACTGAAGAGGACTAGAGTTCGCATCAGGCTATGAGAAGAATTTGTAGTACCCCTGGTGAAGATGGCTGGTTTGAGATGGTGGCTTTAAAAAGAGGTAAGATTCTAGTTCTATTTTAAATATTGAGCCAGTAAAAGACGGTTTAAGGATTATAGATCAGATAGGAGACTAGGAAAGGGTTCCAGATGCCTCCAAAATTTGGCCTCAGCCATCAGAAAGAGAAATCGTGAATTAATATGGATAGAATTTGGAAGATTCTGGCACGGGACCAAAGTAGAACTCAATTTTTAAAATGGTAAATTTGATATGCATAGAAGATATTGAGTGATTGCTTAAATATGACTCTTTAATATCCATGTGTGACATCAAGGCAGGAGATGTAAATTTAAGATTCACAAGTGGATAAATGGTTTTCAATGCCATGAAATTAGATGAGAATCAAGTGATACAGAAAAGTGAAGAGGCTCAAGATCGGAAAACTGGAGATGCCAGAAATAGAAGTGAGAGTAGATAAGGAAGAATAAGCAAAGGCTGTTAAATAAAGGGAGTCAGTAAAGGCAGAAGGCAACTTGAGGAAATTGTAGTGTCTTAAAATCTCATAAAGTGTGCTGGGGTGGTAAGAGTGATCAGAGTCTTCAAATTCTATCCATAGATCAAAATAAGATTTGAAATATAGTTGGATAAAAATGATTCTACAATCATTTGACACAATTTTAAGTCAAGCATTTACAAAGGCTATGTGTAAAGGAAGATGACATTTGCCAGTTAACAATGGTATTAAATAAAGGTTTAAAATTTATAATGTTTTAAAATGCAAAATAATAAAAACATAGGTTATTTTTAAAATTAGATATAAAAACAGTATTTTGGTCACTATGGTGTAAATATATAAAAATATATTTTATCTAGGTTCTTAGCAATTATATTTAATAAATAAAATCTTATTTTTAAATAACAAATGATAACACAAAATATTAAAAACATGATATCAGTACAATTTTGTTATTTGGATGTACAAATTATTTGCTGAAACTATTCTGTGAACTATGGAATTTGAATTAACCCAAAACATTAACATGAAATTCCCAGCTCTATAAAACAAAATCTACACTTTAATATGGCACCATGTTTAATCAATTCTTTTCAATTTGAAATAGTTTCTTATTGTTCTGATTATGAAAAGACTAGCTATTGTACAATTATTTTACAATCTGATTCTAACCCACATCTCCAAGTACATTTCTCTGCATCTCTTTGCCTAGTCTATATGCATTTTACATTAAACTCTTATCTTTTGCATATAAACCCATTCATAAGTCAATTTTACTTTTGTACTATGATACCCAGCAGCTTAAAAAAGCAAGCATCCTAATCACCACCCTCTCCCATTTCTTAAAAATATTCTAGAGCACAGTCTTATCTCTCTGATTCATACTCCTGGTTTCTGTGTCAAGTCTCATTGTCAGCACTGTGAATGATCTTCCTGTCATACATAGCCTAAGCCCTTTGCCTTTGTCCTCAGTGGCCATAGGTTTCGTGTGTGTGTGTGTGTTCTGTTGATTAATCACCTGTGCCCTGCTCTCTGCTATAAGAACCACAGTCTGCAGAGGACATGGAGGGATTGGGTGCTATGTCTGGAATTCATTTTTTTCAGTAGGATATGTATGAAATCTTAGTGTATGATACTGGTTTCATTGAGGACCTCATTCAAGGACCCTTGGTAGTCTCTTCCAGGATTAATGTCTGTTTTGTGGGCTTTCCTCATCATAATATATATATTTGGATTGCCCCATAAGGATCTAGAAATAAAAGTGAGCAGCTAGCAAAATTATCAAATAAAAATATTGAAGTAAAACATATGTATTGCAATTTAATGTCTGACCCAGTTCTTTGCTAGTGGGTCAATGTACCCATCCTTCAGTTGCTATAAATGTGGTTGTTCATAGTTAATAGCTGCCCTTCTTCTATGATAGACTTGGCTAACTGAACTTGTCACCTCAGGAAAGCATTTCCCCCTCCATAACTGATTGACACTGAGGTACAAAGAGCCAAACTCCATGTTTCCCTGTTTCAGTGAAGCAAAAAAAATTTCACCAGCTGATTTATGCTCCAGAGCACTCTCCCTCCATTCCCAATTTCCAAACTACACAATATATACATATATAGAATAGTAATACATAATAATAAAAATCCAAGATCCAGAATAGTGTGTATGTTATGAAACCATTTTTATAAAAAGTAGAATGTAGATATTATCTTGTTCTAACATAGGATATCTCTGGAAACATGTAGAGGAAGAAAACTAACCACTACTATTTTATTGTTTGAGGTGTTAAGGGAAAACATATAAGGAAGAAAAATTATCTTTTTAATTTTATACCATGTCCATACATTATTTACTCAAAAGTTTTAGGTTTATAATGTATTTTTTTTAAAGTAACTACTTTTTGCAGTAGTTTCTTACAGTTTGTGTGGAAGGATACCTGTTGTTAAGAATCAGAGATAATGTTCCAAAAAGCAAATTGTGATCTCCTGTGTCTCAAACAAAAAAAAGAGAAGTAGGGAAGGAACAAATACTGACTAAAATTAGTCTCCTGTTGGGTTGGAAGGAATCACAAGTTCAGGTTGGGCTTTTGGGGTGGTTCTATGTGGGTACAGTTGTTTAGGTGCAACTACATTCTAACTCTTATGAATTGGGGACATTGGAGTATATCTACTCAATGGAACTAACTTCAGAATTCAGCCTGCTATAATAGTAAAGGCAAATGGCTGACCGTATGCTTTATAAATTATGGCATTTTAATTAAACTGTTCATATTTATGTTTATATAATGTCAAAAACAACTTGCAAATAAAAATAGAGAAAAGTTTTGGTGGGAGGAGTAGAGATATATCAGATTAACAGGAAAATATTAAAAATATTTTAAAAATATATTACATATTGAAATATAAGCATAATTAGATCTAAATAAAATTTATTGAAGAGAATGGCTGTGTGAATAAATTCATATCTGCTAAATTTCCCAAGATATTTACTGAAGTCCAAATGTAGCCATCTGGAATGCCAATAAAGTTTGACCATTATATATATTATATATAAATTCATTTGCTTTATCTTTTGCTTTGTTTTATTCTTTGTTATAAAAGTACTGTTCAAGTTCTGATTTCCACTGTGTCATTAGATAACAGGGGCTGTGATTAATAGGTATAAGAAATGTCACCTGGACAGAGATTTGGAAAATAATTTTTAGACACATGAAATTAAAAACTGTGAAAATATACTGCTTAACCTTCAACATTCCAGAGAATAATAATTAGGTTTAGTCCCTTTCTGTGATAAATATCATTTGCTTTATATACTATGTATCTATTCCTATTAATTTCATGGAATAGTGGGTCTCCATCTAAATATTTTGTTGAAATAGATTTTAGCTTTTTAACATGCAACTATGTAACTTTAATCTACAAGTATCTTTTACATGCCAAATATGTGCTCTCTGCTAAACCATATATATTTGTAAAATGTGGTTTTTAACAAACGAGCTTCATAATCTAGAAGGAGAATGAGACATACTTATTTAAAAAAGCATTATTACTCTCGGTAAAGCATGTAAAAATTTTGCATCATGTTACTTAAAGACTCTAAAAGATATAATAAGGATCCTTGGTTACTACTACTTATGTAGAATGTTAATATAATTTCAAGAGCAGAATTTTAAGAAATGGTTTCTTGCCTGGTTAGCTAAAAAATTCACACAGTATAAAACATAAATGTGTTTTGAAACCACTGTTTTTGCATCATGATTCAATAGCACTTTTTCTTATAGCCTATTAGAGCAGAGAAAAATATTATTTTATACTGGAGGAGAATAAAAACTGCAAGCATCATCTATAATGCAATGATGAGAACTAAAAACCACAAAACAGAAATTAGATGGAGCTGCAAAAACAGTAAAGACAAAGCAGGACAAAGGGAATCAACACAGAGAAAGGATTTCTGGAGCAGCATCTCAGAAAGAAATGGCATAGTGCCATCAAAAGTGAGGGGCATATTCTGTGTTTTCAACAGATGTGGACATAGTTTAGAAGAGATTTTCTCAATGCTATTTTGACCTAAGATGCAGCAGAAACATACCTAAGTGAAAAGTACCCTAGGCAGGCCATATTTTGTTTGACAAATTTATTCCTGCAGCTGGAAGGAATAAACAACCCCACCTAACTCAGGTAATGAGTGGGGGGTGGGAGGTGCACTAATGCACCAATGCACTTATACACTCAAAACACCTGGGTGTAAGATTAATGTTTGCTTTTTAGCTTGGAAAGAGCCCCCATTCTCTTCTTGCCTCACACATACACATACCTTAAAACATACACATACTCTTCTCTCTTAGCAACTGCTACTTCTGAAACAAGATAAATAATCTATTTCAAAGAATATAAATCATTCAACAAGAAGCCAGACTAAGTATTATACTATTATACTAGAAAGAGCAAGGAGGAAAGGAAGAAAAGGAGGGGAGGAAAGGAAGCAGGGAGGAGGGAGGGAGGGAAGGAGAGAAGAGGTGGAGGGGAAGGGAAGAAAAGGAAGGAAGGGTTGGGCAGTGCAAAGGCTGGAACAAAAAGACTTACCACCTAAAAAACAATACCTAGCAGAAAAATATTGCCAAGAAGAGAAGCCTGAATGAAGAAGTTCCAAAATCTTAAATAAGGAACATTAATATAGTGGCCTTTATGGGGCTAGAGTACAAAACAGAAATATATAACAAGGAAGAAATACTGAGGTAACCAAAGGAGATATATGACAAATTTAAAACAATGGAAACAAATTAAAGTATAGAAATGTTTGGAAAATGCACAAAGTATTTGTAATGCCTCGATAGACCCTAGAAATGAAGTCTAGAGAGAACAAAAATAAATAAAATAAAGTAAAAATAATATAGGAGAAAGTAAGCATTAAAAAAATTTTGAGATAAATATAGAGGTAAGCAAATAAGATTTAGTATGTACATTATTGGCCTCGCTAAAAAGAAGCTAAATAATATAATTCAATTACTGAAAAACAGAAAATAGTAAAGCTTTCTAGATATAAGATGACATAGCTTTAGACGGAAAAGAAAAACAGATAAAACTAATAAAGTCCATTCAACATCAAACATGTTGATAAACTCCTAAACTTTAGAGATTTTTAAATATTCAATTAGAACTCTTAGACATATTTTATAAAATAAAATTTAGAGGTTTCAAAAACTCCTTTCTAAGGAGTATTTTGGACTTTTTCATTAGCACTACTGGGGCCTAGATCCCTACTGATTTGGGATGATCATATTATTAATAAGAAATGAACATGAACACATCTTGTTTATTATTTTACTCCAATATTTTTAGTTTTTGATTTAATAAACATTTGTTGAAATAATAAGTCTACTTAATAAACATTTGTTGAAATAATAAGTCAACCAGTAGTTTGGCTAACTAATTTACACAAAAACAAATTGGATTATTTTAGTTCTATTCCTCTCGGATAATTGTCCAAGTAAATGTACCTACCCTTGATCTATTACACAGAATTTCTGAAATTCAGAGAATTGTTGGCTATTACTACCTGGAACTCTGCTGCTTCATGTAATCAAAACATTATTTTAAGTAAATAGTATACAGATTTTACTTAAAAGATATATGTGAAATACTTTTTAATTTATAATCTTATATTTTTAATTTGGTAAATTAATTTCATTATTTTATACATGCACTGAGTTTGGATCCTTATAGTGCTTAGGAAGTTTATTTTGATTTTTTTGGGGGGCGGGGGGTGGTTCCCTGACCGGGAATCAAACCCAGGCTGCAGCATTGAGAGTGCCGAAGCCTTAGCCACTACACCACCAGGGAATCCCCTAAGAGCAGGTGGAATTTGAACTAAGCCTTGAGGAACAAATACATAAATCAACAAATGTACTTCCAAGAACAAAGTCTATTTATGCATAATATCTAGTGAGAAGTACTAATGAGACGTAGTTCTACCCCTGGTGGTGAGGGTAGGTTGTTTGTCTAATTTGAAGCAGTAACTGAGATTCTGCACATTAATGTCTGCGAGTTTGAGTTCCCTCTGGGGTGCTTAGTAAGGCCCCTTGTAACACTTCCAAAGAGCAGTCTCAGCTTCTGTTATCAATGCTTTTGTTGAAGGTACAACTTTGTCCAGTTTTACATTTTCATTGACATGAACTAGAGAAACCTGTTTCACGACCAGCGCGGGAAGAAGGGAACCAGAGGGGAGGCGACCCGGAATTAAGACAAACACACAGACACACACAGAGACCTAACCTGTAGCAAAGCTGGGGACCGGGTGGTTCCCCGTGCTCAGATGGAGACACAGAGACCCTTCAGGTCTGCAGCGGGTTTATTTTCTATCCCAACAACAACAGGGGGTGTAACTTCTTAATTGTGAAATAATGTTGCCGACCCTGTCCTTTCCTCCTGAATCAACAACGTCAGGATTCCTCTGCCTTGCAGGCCATGCCGCTTTCCTCCTTTCCCTTAGCCAGCTGGAAACCACATCCTGAGTGGTGTCCTTGTTCACTAAGTTCTGGGCAGCCTTGCAGGACCCTTGAACTTTGGATTCCAAGTAAATAGGTAGCCTTACTAAACCCATTTACTCAATAGACTTGGCTTCTGGCTCAAACACTGCCCACAGAAAACCCCTAAAATATACAGTCCGAATCTAGTTATGCAGGATGTAGGTCATAAACTTAATATATTTTAACTTTATTTTCTAGTTTCTTCTTCTCTCTCTCATTCTCAACTGTACTTAATCTTTCCATCATTACCTCTATTTACCTCTGCTGGAGCTAATATAACACTGTCATAAACATTATATAGTCAATTATGTATAAATTTTTTCAAATTCTGTGGATTTAAGAATTAATCAACTTTTTACAGTTAAATGTCAGTCACAATAGCCTAATGTAATGGGATTTTTTAGGACATTGATGTTATAGGGCTTTGTAAGTGAGAGGTGAGGGCACCAAATAACTGAGAAAGAAATGGTTTAGGGTTTACATTGAATAATATTTCTTGAGTCTTTATAGGATTCTTTAACTAGACAGTATACTATAGCTTATTGACCTCTTTCCAAATGATTAATTGTAGCCGTTTTGACCTCATGGGAGAAATCATACATATGAGAGGAGACCCAAAATAATCTGATTTATAAAAATTGTGTATTTATTCTTACATATTTAAATTCAGTCACCTTCAAAAACATTTTTTGAACTCCTCAATTTGGATGACCTTTTGCGCTTTTGTCATTTTTTTGTTTTGCCCCTTCCATCTGCAAAATATTTTCCTTTTTTTCATCCAGAGAAACAAAAAGTTCAGTAGGCGGGGTGAGGCATGGGGTTATGCCATTTTTTGGTCAAAAACTGCTGAAAACTCAGTGCAATATGGGCAGGTGCATGTTACTTGTGTAAATCACCCATCATGAAATGGGTAAACGCATTGTAAGAGTCTCCCAAAAAATGCACTCAAGCTGAATGTAGCCTCTCGTAGTAACACCAGCTGGCACACTGATGTGGATGGGTTCCTAGAGCACTCACCTAGCACATGAAGCCTTTACTACAATGGGCCCAGACTCCAGAAGATAATTTTGATTTTTTAGGGTCCCTCATCATATGTATTAACCTTCTTTGAATTATTACTTTGTAATTAAAAGAAGAAAAAAAATTTCAAGAAGTTAAACAATATGTGGCTATATAAATGTAAAAATACAAACTAAAATGGTCTTAGAGTCAGTGCTGACATTGCTTGTGTTTTAATCTCTTGCAAATATAAAAATAACAAGTTTGAAGAAGTAAACTATTTTAATAACTTTTTGAATTACATACTGATGCACTTCAAAGCCATAAACCTTAGTCTCCTAATATATTAGTTAAAAAAAGAGTGGCAAATGATTGTATGTCACACTGTGATAGGTTCTATGTTAAGAGATGTTACTGTTCAGTGAGGGAGGGTAGATATAGAAAAATCTATATAAACATAAAAGAAAATTTAAAATGGAAGAAAAGAAATAAGAGAGGAAGGGATGGAGAAAGCAAGCAAGAAAGAAAAGAGGGCACTTAAATTGGAATATATAGACTTTAAAAATGTTAAGAAAAAAATAACTAGGTTCAGGTGCTAACATGATCAGTGGAAGATTGAAAACTTATGGTGACTTGAGAATTGTAAATGGAATGAGGTAGTTAATGTAAAGACTGCAGAAGGAAAGCTACAGTTAATAAATATAAAAACTAGTTGGAGCAGATTATGAAGGGTTGAACCAGCTATGTATAAGTGCTTTCTTGTATTTGCTGCAGAAAATGAAGTAACATTAAATGGCTTTAAATGGAGGTTAATATTTTATTCACTATTTATTTGCATGAACATCAATAGTGTACTCCTATTTACATGTACTTAATTGAATATGTTATTAATAAACCTATCATAAGACATAAAACATTCCACCTTATTTTCTATAACCATTATATTTCATTAAATATTCCATCAAATACCTCCTGTCTTTTTTTCCTCATCTGTACCATCATCATCTCTAGTCTCTCAGCTGGTTTCCAGGGCTCCTGTCTTGATCTTTTCAAATTCATCTTTCTGAATTCAGTTACTAAAGTATTTTATCTGATCTTTAAAGAACTTCAGTGGCCTTATTTTGCTTTCACACACAAAAAAATAGAACTACATTTATGATGTAGATTACAAGGTTTATTATTATCTCAAACATCACCTCCATCTGTTACCTCATTCCACAGGACTCCCCACAGGGTCTAAGCTCCACCTCTACTTATTTCTTAATATTTTTAACTCACTGAGTGTTCCTTTTCCCTATTGTTCTTACTCTGCCTGGAATGGATAACACATTTTTACTTTGCTATATTCAGTTATCATAAAGATTGCTGACCATCATTATATAGGTGAAGAAACTAAGGAAAATGGAATGTATAACTTACCAAAATCATGAAAGCAAGTGAGAATCAGGATCTCAGCCTGAAAAATTTAGCTCAAAGCCCATACTAGGACTATGAAAGGAAGTTTTGAAGAAAGCTTCCGAGGCTGTGGCCCAGTGAATAATAGGAAAACACTCCACCTGCAGTGGGAAATAGAAATACACATTTACAAAATTGAACTCTACCCAATGCATCATGTGTTAGTAATTGCCATTTAATTATATTTTTCTTGGTGTGTGTGTGAAGTTGATCTCAATATTTGCCTACACTAGTTTGATTTCAATGTGTTCTAAAATCTGTTTGTTATACCACTGTGTTTTACTTTTTCCATAAATTACATCCTTTTGCTAACTGGTTTAGGCTCACAATAACGAATAAAAAACTTGCAAGTGGTTGTGCTCAACTTGTTGCAAAGAAATAAAGAGTGTCATGTGCATACTAAAGTGCAGGGTCTACAATGGTTTGGTACAAGTTCAAGGAAATGCTTAACTTAGCTCAGAATAGTTACCAGCTGGTACTAAGAGATTGCTAAATGTGCTTTGCTGTTGTGGTAGGATCCTAAATAGTCATTGCAATCTGGAGGGTTGATTAAAATTTGCATAAAGATTAGCATGACCAAAGGCTTGGGGATATAAGGGGAAGTGAAAAGAGATTTTTACATACAATGTAATCTTTCAATACTAGAAAATTAAACACACACTTTGAAAGGCTTAACTTTTTGGTTTTTGTTGTTGTTGTTGTTGTTGTTGTTTTCAATGAGAAGCTCTTAATTACTTTAACTTATTTATGATGATCAAAAGTGAAGTAACATATCATAGAACTTCAAAAGCTAAAAGCTGAAACTACTTGTTTCCAATCAGGCATAAGAAGCTTGGAAACCATCATGTCCTAACAAGTAAAAAGCTAAATAAACTGAAAAATCAATAACTCTTCTTAGATATGTAAGAAAGGTAAGATGCTGGGGCAAAATGCTGCCCCCAACCCTCAAATAGACTAACGGGTGTAAATAAGAGACTCACAGCTTACCTGAGCAGATATCCACAAGCTGGAACCTTCATGGGCGTCAGTATTTGATTAATTTCTGGAGGCTCAGTGTGGACAACTCAGAGAATTAAAAACTCCAGGTGCCAAGTCATAGAGGGTGGGCATCACATTTTTTAATTTTACCTCCTGCAGTTTTACCAGGCTCTTACATTGAAAAGTGGAGAAAAATTTCCTCATGCTTTTAGCAGAAGGGGGAAAGGAACCATCTTGAAACTTGCTAGAGCACACCTTCCTTAACAAGGTATACCCTCAGGAGAAAGTATTTAACTGTAGCCTGACCAATTGAGAGGTGAGCCAAGCCTAAATCCCCAGAGGGAAGACAAATAGCTAATTCCACGTGACTATAACTTTCCACATATAGGAAGAAAAATGCCCCAAATCCAGCCCACTCTAGCAATCCTGTCCCACAAAAAGTGGGGTGGGTACTGACAAGCATATGTGAAGTTTATTCAGAGACACAGTTTTACTAAAAGAGCAAATGAAACAACTATAGGATGGTCCCCTAACACCTTACCACCACATTACTAAAGGCTCATTTACAACAATTTTACCTAGTACATCATGTTAAACTATTAAAAAAAAATAAGGGACATGCTAAAGGCAAAAACATATTTTGAACAGAAATATTTCTTTGGTGTATATAATAAGAACATTTGAGATTTAAACTCTTAGCAAATTTCAAGTATACAACACTGTATTATTAACTATAGTCACCATGCTATACATAAAATACTCAGAACTTCTTTATCTTATTACTGAAAACTAGTATCCTTTGATCATCTCCCATTACCTTACCCCACCCCAACCCCCAGCCCCTGTCAACCACCATTCTCCTCTCTGCTTTTATAAGTTGAATTTTTTTTTTATTCCATATATATATGATAACTTACAGTATTTATCTTTCCCTTTCTGGCTTCTTTTACTTTGCATAATTCCCCTTAGGTTCATCCATGTTTCAACAAATGTCAGGAATTTCTTCTTTTTAAAGGCTTAATAATATTCCATGTTTATCTATCTATCATCTATACGTATTCTTTATCCATCAATTTATATTCTACTACAGTGTACATGGGTTTTCTCTTATCAACTTCCTTGCCAACACTTCCTTGCCTTTTTGATAATCACCATTCCAACAGGTATGAGATAACATCTCATTGTGACTTTGATTTTTATTTTTCTGGTAATTATTGATGTTGAGCTTTTTGTCATGTACGTGATAGTGTATGTCTTTTTTGGAAAATATCTATTTAGGTCTTTTGCCTATTTTTTAATTGAACTTTGTTTTTTGAGTGTTTTTTCCCCCTACTGAGTTGAATTCCTTATATATTTTAGATATTTAACCCTTTATTTGGTATATAGTTTGAAAATATTTTTTCCTATCCTATGGCTGCCATCTTCATTTTGTTGATTGTTCTCTTTGTTGTGCAGAGACGTTTTAGTTTAATATAATCCCCCAAGTTTATTTTTGATTTTTAAGTTTACCTCCTGTTATTGACTTCTAGTTTCATATCCTTGTAGTCAGAAGATATATTTTACATAATTTCAACATTTTCAAATTTGTTATGACTTGTTTTGTGATCTAAGTTATAATCAATCCTGGAGAATGTTGCATGTGCACTTGAGAAGAATGTGTATTCTGGTGCTATTGATGGATTGTTCTGTATTCTGTATATGTCTTTTGAGTCCATTCAATCTATAGTGTTATTCATACCCACTATTTCCTTATTAAATTTCTACTTGGATGATCTATTTTGTGAGGTAATGAAGTCCTCTACTAGTATTGTACTGCTGTCCATTTTTCCCTTCAGCTCTCTTAATATGTGCTTTAAATATAGAAATTCCTCAATGTTTGTTGCCTATATGCAAGGATTGTCTGGGAAAAAAACAGCCCTTGTCAATATAACATGGTCGTATTACATGGCTGGATATTTTCCACACTGCCCTCAAATTACCAATTATTATATCCTCTTGATAAATTGACCCCTTTATCACTATATAGTAACCTTCTTTGCCTCTTGTGACCAATTTTAATGAAGACTATTTTATCTAATATAAGCATAGCCACTTTTGGGGGTGAATTTAATGTATTTTAGGCTCTTTTCTACACTTCTCCAGTACCTAATTAGGCTCATTCAAATGCTTATCTCTTGATTTAAAGGTTTGCCAAATATACCTTCAAAATAGATACTTTTTTAAATTGAAGAATTACTGAACTAATACAGAAATAAAATGTATTTAAAGAATTAGTTAAGATTAGTGAGTGATGGAAAATATCTATCCTTTGACTTTATAAGTATATAAGCAAGATTTACTTAAATTTGAAATAGTCTGTAATTAATCATTGACTTAGCACATGTCAATTACTACATAGTCAAATGAAAAGAAAAATTCACAGTTCAGAGGAAAGAGGCAATGAAGAACATAATAATGTAAAACTCTTCTAATGGTAAACAAGCATTACATTAATACTGCTCAAAATATACAGAAGATTTACAATAATACCCAGAGATTTATTCCAATGTACAGTGGACATTTTGTTGTCATTGTTGTTTGTTTTGTTTTATTTTTAATTGTATTTATTTTTTATTTTCTTTTTAAATTAAACAAATTTATTGTTAAATTTATTGGGGTGACACGTTGGTTAGTAAAAATTACATAGGTTTCAGGTATACAATTTACAATGTATTGTCTATGTGTTGCATTATGTGTTCACCACCCAGAGTCAGTAATCCTTCTATAACCATGTGTTTGACTCCCCCGCCCTCCTCCCTATCCCCCTCCTTCCCTTACTAAACTATTGACTATGTCCATGAGTTTTTGTTTCTTTGTTTCTTTCAGTTTTATATTCCACAGATAGGTAAAGCCATATGGCTCTTGGTTTTCTGTCTGGCTTATTTCACTTAGCATGATGATCTCAAGGTCTATCCATGTCGTTGCAAATGGCAATATTTCATTTTTTTCTATGGCTGAGTAATATTTCATTTTGTATATGTACCACAGATTCTTTATCCAGTTTTGGGTTAATTAAATCTATAAGGCTTAAAAACAACTCTTTTAAAAATATATAATATAAAACATGTCCATGGCTTATAGATGATTTTTATATTACAGATTTTTAAAAGAGAGTTGTTTTTGTAGCCTTATAGGTTTAATTAAATCCCCCCAAAACAAACAACCCTCCACCAATCTCTGTTCTATACTCTATTCTATTTTTCTTAACCAAGATGAAATCTTCTTTTCAAGATAGAGTTCTACATATATTTATTTCTTAAGCCACATTTAATAAACTCATATAATAATTTTGGATGCTTTTTTAATTCACTTCTGTAAATTAAACTCCAGAAGATTAAGTATTGGCATACACTATCTAGACAAATTTTTTATATGTAAAAGCAGTCCAGTTTGAAGTTTTAAACATTTTCTGTGCTTATAATGTAAGAAGTGAATCAGTGATTTTGATAAAAATCTATTTTTTACCTTCCCACATCAGAGTTCTAAATGTCACTTGGACTGGATTTTAGAAGATGAGATAGAAAAGTGGAGAAGTTTCTTGGTTTAAGTCCATTATTAGGAATGTTAATGTAAAAGGGCAGTGAACGAGAACTTATGGAGACTAGCTGTGCACTTCAGGGCACTACTATTGCTCTTCGTGGTTGGTGTCTATGAGGCAATTGAGGCAGCAATTGTGACGTGATGTGCAGATTACTGGATTCTGTGACACTGTGGGTAGAAGTGCCAGCAGGAGCAGTACCAATGTGAAGTATATTACAATAGCCACAGGAGATCTTTCTGACTTTTCCTATCCCTCCCTGACACCATCCTTATCCTAGACCTCCCAGGACCTCTAGTCTGTCACTGTTGTCTTGGAGACCTAATCTTACCTGAAGACTCTTGGGTAGCTATAACCTTGTCACTAGTCATGGGCAAACATACTGAATTTTGAAGATACAAGAAAAAAATATTGACTAGGTTTTCAGACAGTAAAACACTAAGCCAACTTAGTGAAAAGGAATAAAATCAAGTTTGACTCAGATATCTCAACAGCAACAGTCAATTCCAATTTACAGTATGTAATGGTAGCTGAATTCTAAGTGATACAAAGGGTGTATCAGATATTAAACACAAACAAGCTGTCATTCATGCATTGCTACAGAAGAAAGACCTTTACAAACACAAGAGCTTAGGGAACATATATAGACTATCTGGAAAGGTATGGCTTGAAGATGAAATACTGCCCACAAATAGATTTGGTGAAGTAAATGATTCAGAAATACAGAAATCATATTATGGAATAGTTGCTGTTGAGCAATGAATCTATTTAAATGTGGAAAAGTACTACAATTGCAAGAATTATGTTACACAAAGGAACAAAAATGTTATAAACCATAAAAATACAAGATAATGTTATCTCATTACATAATAAAAACATTGAGATAAAGTGGGAGAGAAAAGGTGGGAAGAAGTAATGTGCACAGTAATTAAATTATATGATTTATGTTATGAAAATAACTTTAAAAAGAATTAAAAGACATCTGTAGACTTAACAGATGGCAAAATATATCCATGTATGTACTTAAAACAAAACAAAACAAAACAAGAAAAGAAAAAAGAAACAGTTTATGCAGCCCAAAAAACAAAGAAAATATAAGCAAGAGTTTATGTTGGAATTTTCTCTATTGTAAACATGTGTGCATGTATTTTGGATATAAATATTTAGCATAGGCCATGGTTTAATAAATGAGTTGAACTTGGCATGGTATTGTTGCAAAACATACAACCCTTCACCTCCTCTCAAACATTTCTTTAGATTTTTTGTGCCAACATTAGTAACTCCTCACATCTTGAAAAGATTCTATTGCTTTTCAGCCTCTTTCAGGCATTAAAATATCTCATACAATCTAAGTTAGTATTTAATCTCCCATCCAATTTAATGTTTCTCTACTTTCCCCAGTCAGAGGTTAGAATACCAGGAGAGAGGGAATTGACTATTTCCACCTTCTTTGTTTTACCTCCTTCTTCATTTGCTTCTACAACTCAACTTTATAAAAATGGGAGGGATGAACATTGTTCAGGGAAAGGCTCTTTTTATTTCATGCTGTTAGTAATTTTATTTTGCCTTTGAATTCTCTTTTATGAAACACATGTAATGCAAGTTTTTGAATAATGGTACATGAATCAGTCCTATATTGATCTCTTTATGCTTGTTTTGATAGTTACCTGCCTGATACTACTTTTTCCTGCATTTAGCATTTCAAGATGGCATCCACATGAACAAATACCTTATACCATTATTGTCCTTTCTGGTTTTGCATTGTTATTAATGATTGCTATCTCCACCCTCCTGCCTTCCTGTGGGAGTCTGGCAATTTATCTCTCAAGACCTCAAAGTCAAGAAATCTGTGGTGTTCTACTCCCACAGCAGTGTTGGGCTGACCTGTTAATTTTTTAATTCAGTGAGAATTTCACCATAGATTCTGAGGTGTAAGGGCATATACAAATTAAAAATAAGAGGTCTTTCAACCTGTTGAAAATAAAGAAAAGGACAAGCACCCTCCTCCCTATTTGTAGTGAAATTACGTTAGAAAAGGTGTAATTGTAAATTCTTTCTCTGTATCTTTGAAATGTACATAAAACTTAAAAAAATATAAAGAAGGCTCTTGCCAGCTTTATGACCTTGGAATGTCTTTCTCAAGGACCTAGTAACTATCACTTTGAACGTAAACATTAAGATTGTGTCCCTAGCTTCCATTTTCAATGGAAAGGTGGAAGCCTAATTTCCTCAGCTCCAAGATGCAACACTACCTTCTATCATAGAAGATTGTCTTTGCAGTCTCTTAACAGATTGCCTGACATGTCCATCACATTCTGGTTTAATGCTTATTCAATAGAGAATGGTTGTCTTTTTCTTCTACTTCTCTAGAGATGTTTGCTGAATATAGAGATTTTAAGTATATTTCCCCAATGCTGTCCTGCTGTGAGCATTGTTCTTTGTATTACAGCAATGCTACTTGACTTAGGGTGCAAAAGCAGCCTACCTCTTTCTCAACAGGAAACATTTAACATTTATTCTTCGTATACAATTGGAAATTGAATTGTTTTCTTAATTTTCTTTTTGAATTATTTATTGTTAGTGTATTAAAATGCAGCTGATTTTTGTGTGTTGATTTTGAATCTAGCAAACTTGCTGAGTTTATTCATTACTTTTAACAGTTTTTTTTTTATGGGTTCTTTAGGTTATTTATTTATTTTCAATGAACACTCACATGCAAGTCAAAGGCTATCAAAGTATACACAGTGAAAAGACTCATTTCTTACCTTTTCCTTCAGGCATTTAATTTCCTTCCCTAGGTTATCATTTTCTTATGCATTGTCCCAAAGATATTTCTTAGCTATAGTAGCAATTAACATATCCTTCTATTCACGTTATTGTTTACTTTTCTTTTGTCCACTTAACATTATATCATAGCAATATATAATACGCTTTCTCATTTTATGAAATTCAGGAAGCTGTGTTTTTCTTAGTTACTCCTTTTTTATAGCATTCTATTATATCTGTTATATTTTATTTGTTTTTCACTGTTCATTCATGCATTTTATTTTATTTTATTTTTTTTT
>PVJL010001829.1:0-122267 GCA_004026885.1 Lyroderma lyra
TGTGTGTATTTCATAAAATTTTTGTGATCAATTTTGAGAACTGGAATTATCATTTAAGGCCTTTGATATACAAGGGCTGTCTGGAAAGTATCTGGCCATGTCATATGAAAAATAGAGGCATTTATGGCTGGATTATTTCCAAATAGTCCTCGTATATATTCCTGTTTGTACCTATAGAAATTGGTTATTAATTTGATACCCTTGTAAAGTGGGTTTAACTGAAATATCACTAATGCTATTTAAGCATATTTTAGTAGATGGTACGCATATATCATGATGTTTATATTACACAGTCAAGATAATTAATCTTGTTTATCCAGTCATTAGCTATGTGACAGGTCATTTATCTCTCTCTTAGCACAAGGTTCCTATGAATATGACTTTTGAATTATATAATGCCTAGTTTTTTTCCAATTAATGAGCACTTAATATTACAGAAACTGAATATGTTGAAGGAAATTTCTCAATAATGTATAAACATTGTTATGTCTCTGTCTTCTAGGATTAAGATTTCTCAAGAACCTTAATCTGACTATTAATCTGATGAAAAGCTTTTTTGTCTTAGCCTACTCTTCACAAACATCTTCCAGATCTCTGCTTTTGAATTCCTATTGTCACTCTGTACAATTCCAGAGATGTTTTAAGACAGCACCTTGAAAATAGTTCATATGCTGTAAGTGGCAAGACATGCTTGTTATGAGGGAAGCTAAATATAAGGTGATGGAAAGAGAAGTCACATTAGGTGGTGAATTTATTATACAACAAGCTGACAATGCACTGTAGAATTGTATGCCTGAGACCTATGTAATCCTTGCTAACAGATGTCACCCCAATAAGTCTAACAATAAAAATGAATACATAAAAAAAGAAATATTTTGGTCTAAGCAGCAATGAGCAGATTGAGAATTAAGAGAAGATTAATAAATCAGGAAACGAATAAAGTAAAGATAGTGTCCCAGCTATAGACAACGTGTGAAGAATTAGGCAGGTAGTTGAGTGACATTAACTACAAGGAATCAAATACTTTGCTTAAAAGAAAGCTTGCTCATACAAATATAATGAATTTTCAAAGGTAGATTCATTTACTAATTTATATATTGAATAAGGTTAAGTCATTAAACTATGCTACTGAGAATTATATTAGACATTGAAATCTACATCAACATTATTTGTTCATTAGAATAAATGTCTTCTTTCCACTGAAAAACTTGTATGAATTTTATGAATATATTTTGACATAAGGTATATATAGGGATTTTTCTGTCAAAAACATTAATATAATTTGACCAATATGCACTACTGTCTTTGAATAATGGATACACTCTTGACTATAATGGCAAGATATTGCTTCTGTTTCTCTACCTATATTGCTTCATATTGGCAATAAATATTTGAATTAGAATTAGTTGTGTATATTAAAGGGAAAAATGTCAAAATGCTGTCCTAATTATTACAAAAATATGTAAGTTTGATTTACTAAATCTCAAAAAAATGGGGAAGGAGGAATTTGTGAGCTATATGAATACGAGTGGCTTGATTAAAGAAAGACAGTTTATGATTTGCACCACATAAAATCACATTTCTTTCAAACATTGTTTTAGATGATAATTTACATAAATGTACAAATAATTCATGGGATGTCATTTTTGAAACTATTTTATATTAACATATTTGTACAGCTCTGTAAGATTAATTTCCATTAAGACCGATTACAATATACATGGTGTACCTTTAGTTTTCTTTGGTAAGAGCCACCTGGATGAAATTTCTGTTATATCTCAAGCACCTTGATAAATTTACCATCTATGGACTTTTGACTCAAAACTTTGCTGTGCCTTATTCTAAATTTAATGTTTGCTGGAACAATATAGTATTGATCCGTTCCTTCACTTTTTGAGAAATCCAAGGAACGGTATTTTACTGTTGTTTCTTCCATGAGCTAAAGTAAGAGGATACTTTATTATCATAATTGACCGTTTTGAAATGTTAATTCAGATCTTCTCATAACCTATCATTTATGAGAGTGATGTGTATCATTTGGCTTTATGAGCCAGCATATATATCATGACACTTATATATTTTCAGGGAGAATGTACCATTTAAGCAGGAAAATGTAGTATGTCACATACTAACAGAACCATTTGCTTTTTAAGAGAAAACATATTTAGATTGTCATGCAATTTCAAGTTTTCCGGTACATTATCATTTTCAGACGTGAGAGCTGTGGTGTAGAAATGTTTATTTTTCAGCCAAATAGAATCCAACTAAATGCAGATGTTTTATACGCCATAAAGTAATTTAGAGAATCACTTAGCAAACACATTTTCATCAATGTTACAATTCAAACCATTTCATGGCAGTTGCATTTAAAATCCAATTCCCATAAAAACAGCTTATCAAACCACAAATCATTGGTTTACTAAGCAGTACCTGAATGTGCCAATAGTTACACTTAACGCGCTCTGTGCATTGCTGGACCGGAGGAAACCAGGTACTCCTTTGTATTTCAGTAACTTTGCCAATAACAGGATTACGATTGCGTTTGACTTTTTGTATTTCACTGAGTGTTGAAGAAAGAAAAAGTGTGAGGGAAAGAGAAAGGAGTTATCTAAACCTACATGAAATAGAAATTTAATTAAAAAGAAGGAAGAAAATAAAATTTGTGTGGGCAACTTTTCACTAAAAATCTTGTAAACTTTCCTCTAGTCTCTCTCAGAGCTTCCAACAGAATGATCTCTTACATATTCCCACTCAAGGGTAGATGTCATTCTTTCCAAACTCATCGTTTATTCAATTCTGTGTATTACTTGAATCCATAGGAAAATCTCAGTGGAAGATACCCATACCAGAGCCACCTTCTTACAATAGACTAATTGTATGCTTATGAAAATAAAAGTAGATTAAACAGTCATAATCATATTTATTGAGTGCTATTGTTTGCAGGGAATTAGATATTTAAAAAGAAATGCCATATTGAAATGTCTGTTGTAGAATTAGGATTAACTTTGGACAATGATAAATTAGCTTTTCTCCTGATAATGAAGTGGTCTAATTACAAGGTTATTATTTAAACCATACTCAGTACCTGATATTCTACTGGCCAGAAAATAATTTATGTTCTTCTACAAAGTGATTATCCAACTCTGGTGATAATTAGCACATCAAAAGAATCCATTTTCTCTTTAAGGTATGATTTTTCTACTTCATTTGATTCTTTTTCTTTTGAATGGATCATTTCTTTTTTTTTTCTTTCTTCACTTTTATATACCTAGAAGCCAGTTTATTCACTTTAGTAACCAAATTACCTTACTATCCACCTGCACATCTTTTTTTTTTCCATAGCTATTTCTTGTTGATTTGGTTTCCCATAAGCCACTATATAGAACTGCATAGTATAAACCTGTCACAATTTTTCACTATGTGTTTTGCAAGGAGTTCCTGAAAATTTTCTTATGAAAATATTTCAGCTCGTGTTTTCAACAAGAGATATTACCCTTCATCTCCTGTGGCTGAATTATTTGAAGCTGATGAGTCATATAATAGTTCTCAACTCCCCAAAGCCTCTCCATTATGGAAAACTACTTCTGTACTGTCATTTAGTTTGTGAAATATGAAATGCTGCCATGTGGTGTCTTGTCAGAATACCTGAGAAGAAAATACAGATGCCAGTTGCTCACTAGACAGAGATCTTAAAAGGATGAACTTACACTGTTCATGTTAAATTTCTCAAGAGTGATCTCACATAAACTTAGCACTTGCGATCGACTGCTAATATTGTGCTTTAGCATTCTAAAACAGTTATTAGACATGAATGCAGTTTAATTTTTCGACTATCTCTTCATTTTATAAACTAAGTATCACAGGAAGTAAATAAAATAATAAAGCCAAAAAAAGAAAAGACTAATAATGATGGCAGGAAAACCTGATTTGGGGCCTCAGAGAAGGACAGTTTAGAATCCTGACAAATTTCTTCATTTATTTAAGACCCTCACTGGTGGTATGAAGGCATTAAATAAACATGATCAAATAGAAGAGAAAGAAATCTAAGAACAGTACATTCTCTATATACATAATTTAATATAGTTTAAATTCTAGGAATAAAGTAAAAAATGTCAATTTACATTCTAGGCTAACATTATATTTTCTGAATCAATTTATGGTTTAAATTGGTATTTGCTTGTATACTTTAATAGCCACAAAATTTTTCTCTTTATTTTCCTATATGTCTTCTGTATGGTCAACTCTTGTTTATTATTTGTGTTGATGTAGCTAAGAGATGGAGAAAAGTATTTTAAAAGTTCCAAAAGGAATATTCACTTACTTAATGAAAAAAACATGTATGGTAAGGCCAATTAAAAGAAAGGGAGTGAGAAATACAGAAATGGACTTAGTTTTAGAACACATTATTGAGGAATGATTTGCAAAACTAGGAAACAGGCACGACGCCTTATGAGGTAGTGTTAGTCAAAGGGAAGATAGCATTAAAGTAAGCTGTGTTGTTTCATAAATGAAATGTTTCCTTACCACTTTTTAACTATAATTCAGAAATGATTTAAAATACTTTCCAATGAATTTAGATGTTTAACAGGATTTTTACTCAAATGTGACATTACACTAATATTAGCTATTAGTAGACTAGCTTGATGACAACTGCATACCTTAGTACAAATCTAGTTTGGAATGCTGGAGGTTACAAGTAAGCATGTATGACAGATTAGATTGCTACTTAGTATAATGTAAGGATTCCATAAGGTTATTAAAATCTGTGAGTCTCTGTGAATCTATTTATATGGAGTTACATGCAATCCTAACTTTTATTCTACAAAATGGGTGGTTGTTATTTTGAGAGGACAGAGAGAGACCAAGAATTATAAATTTGTGGAATAAAAAATTTAAACTTCTTAGATTTTATTTCAGACTACTTTAAAATTCACTGATTTTGATTCTATCTAAAAGAAAATAATACTCTTCTAGAGTATAAATTCATACAGATAAGATGTTATTTTGTTTTCTGTTTGTTTTTGGTTTTGCTTTTCCTTTAGTGAGATGTTAAAAGGAAATTCACTATTAAATACTTTTGTGAAGAAATCCGTGTTCTTAAATCTTTAAGAATAAATTGCTTTCAAGTAACTTGAAGATGATAAAATGTTTCATAACCTTCCTAAATATCTTATATTTAAGATATACCGGGGGTGCCAAAAAACGTATACGCATTGTAGGAGATGTTATTTATGTATTACATAAACACTGACAGTAACCATACTGAGCACCTCTTGAAATTGCAGAAGTCAAACATGATGTGTATTCACATTTTGTTATTGGTATATATTGAATATTACAATTTTAATAGGTTTTTCCTTTCTTAAAGTGTGTATGCATTTTTTTTGGCAGTCTCTGTCTTTCATTTTTATCTGACTACTCAAGTTTGAATGTGGAAACTCTCCCTTGTGCTCCCACAGCACTATAGCAGCCTCATTTCTCTACTCTTTTAACCTTGTAAGCACTGAAAACTGAAAGACCATGATTATGTTTTCCAATGTTTGATACACTCTTCATAATAGCCAAAAGAAAGGTAGATAGCACACAAATGCCCTTTGATTGATAGATGGATAAACAAAATCTGGCATACCAGTATAATGGACTATTATTAAACCATATGAAAAAATGCCCCAATATGGCTGAACCTTGGAGACGTTACGCTAAGTGAAAGAAGCTAGGCACAAGAGGCCACATATTATATGATGCCACTTGTACTAAATATCCAAAACAAGCAAATTTTGAAAGACAGAAATTAGATTAAGGGCTGCCAGAGACTGGGAAAGGCGGGAATGAGGAGTGATTGATTAATAAGTACAGAGTATCCTTTTTGGGGAATGAAAAGTCCCGAAACTAGAAGTAATAGTTGCACAATATTGTAAGTGTAATTAATGCTACTGAATGTTATACTTTAAAACAGTAATAGTTAAAATGGTAAATTTTCTATGTGTATTTTATCATAATTAAATGTGATGTCTCATACATACATACATACATACACACACACTGAGGGGGAGATAGAGGGAGGGAGGGAAAGGAAGAGGGAGAATTTTTATATAAGCATCACTAAGGCCCACCTATTTCATTGGAACTGCCCCCAACCCTATCTTTTTATTTTAGGAAATCTTATTTCGATGGCGTAGTGCTGGTGTAAAGGAAAATGAACTGATTTTTAGTTTCTATTGCCCCTCTATTAGAAGTAAAGAGAATTAACTTCAGAAATTAAACTGGAAATATAACAACACAAATAATTAATTATATTAAAAGCAGAAAACAATCCCTTTAAAATATATATTTTGACTTGAATTTCATTCTATCATTTGGGATAAAAGTACATTGTGATCTTTTTGTAAGTATTTCTGAAGCATATATGAATTTAAAAAATGCAATGGCAATATCTGTATTAGAGATAAATAGCACTTCAGGTCTGTCTGTATATTGCTTCTACACCCAGAAGAATGGAACAGTGAGCAGTTCTGGAAGGTAACAGTCCCTACCTATTCAGAAGTGTTCACATATTATATAAACCATCCAGAGACAGATTGTGGTAATAAATCTTAATAATAATATATATTTCTTTGTCTCAGAGTTTATGTAACCATTTCACTAACACTTTCTTCAGAACATTTCCTCATTTATATCTCCTACACACTAATATAACAGTTCCTTCTTTTCTCTCTCAATGATTTATGTTGTTCATGATACAAGTTCGGAAAAGATTATTTGGTGAAATTGATTATTTAAAAAACTTGACCTTTCTTCTCTTAGTTAAATTCCTACTTGATTATGGCATTTTCAATTTGATTTCTCCTAAGTTAATTGATTTGATGAAGGCTTATGTTTGTTTTGATATAATGGGCACACTTAAGTTGCATATGCACGAAATGCTTTCCCCTTCTAAGGTATTTTGTATTTCTCTTTAAAATGAAGTCAGAAAAATGCTTCAATATTCTCATATATCATATTATATTCATAGATGAATAGCAAAAATTATCATCTTGTTCATATTAGGAGAAATATAGAGTCAAAGGCCCATGTCTTGAATGAAAGAATATTGTATGTGGGTAAGGGTACACTTAAGATCTCCCGAACAGGAAAAAAGGCCATCTATGAGAGTCAGTGCTTTGAGATTATGAATTAAATGGAGGCAGCAGAACAAAACATATATCATTTATATTCATGAGTCCAAAGGGTTATGCATAGAGAATTAAACAAAATAATACTCAGTTTTATGATTAAAACAGGAAGGAACCTTGACATGTGATTGTCTGCATATATATGATGAGAGGACAGGGGTAGGAAGGGTCAGGCATACAATCACAATGTTTGGGAGTTTTGCCCTGGTGCTGTAATTGGGATTAACCCATAATCATGCAGGTATGAATTTCCACTTCCTGTCAACTTCTGCCTCTCCCTCTTCATTCTCTTCCTTGTTCCTTCACATGCATCAGTATTAAGAAATTGAGACAGAATTGAACTTTTTTTTTCCCAGAGAACAAGTAAATGTGACCTTAACAACAATCAAAATAAATCTAAGTTAACTGACTAGCCAAGTAAAAACACCATACATTTTCAAATACACTTAGATCCTTGTAGCCAACAACTAGATAATTTACATGCAGAGGAAAAATATACAATGTTGACATGATGCCAGATCACAAATTCTTAAAGTTCCAAACAAAAAAGAGAAAAACAGAATTAAATAGTATTTTTTGAATTTATAAATTATCTTTTTAATAATCTTTATGCTGAATTACATTAGGAGGTATTTATACCTGGTGATACAACTTGTGGGGCATAACTAAAATTGTATTTAAAGGATTATGTTTAGCCTCAAATATATTTATCATGAAAAAGAAATAAGACTTCCATTTACTAAGTTAGAAAAAGTTAGCAGGGTAAACCTTCCAAAAATGAGAAGCAAGTATTAAGGCGAAAAGAAAAATTAAATAGGTGATATATTTTTAATATAAAGTAAAATTACTTTGAAATTTTATAAATAAGGCCAACTCTGGCAACGTTGATCAAAAGAATACACAAAGAAACAAGGAATATAAATTGGGACATAACTGTAAATTCAGTAGCAGTTAAAAGAGTCATAATATGAAAAGCTTTAGCTTAGCATGTTTTAACTTAGATGAAAAGGAAAATTACAAGAAAAAAAGGGTTAACAAAGAGAGATAATGAATTAGAAAACATAGAAGAAAAGCATTTATGTTGCTGTTGTGCTCATTTGAGCAGTAAATGAACAAATTATACTTGTCCAAAAGAAAAGAATTTATAATGGAAGAACCGCCTCAAGATAATTAGTGGATAAGTGTGCATTCTGACCGATTGGTGATTATGGATAAGGTGAAAATAAGTTGGTTTTCACATTTCTAGCTTTTGAGATTTCAATATGTGGACAACAGTTTAAAATATGAAATGGTTTATACAGTAAGAGGAACATGATTGTGGTGTGTCCTTGTTTTATGAGAGCCAATACAGTAGAGTAGAGAGAGAGGGGAAACAGTGTGGTCTTCATGAAACAAATCTGAAGATTAAAAGAAACATTTCTTAGCTGCTCTGTTTCCATTCTCTTCTCTTCCAAATAATAACTAAATGCTTCTCCAGATAATTACTGTCCCCCTTTAAGAGGCAATGCTGTTGAAATGTTATTGACAATCTCAGGTATCAGGGATCTTCCTTGGTTGTAAATATTTTTATAATGAGCACTAAGCTAGGCCTAAGCCAGTTGAGGTTGACATATTGGTCTCTCAGTGAGCAAAGTATTCATATTTTTACTCTAATTAAGGTGAAGCTGAGATAATTTATTTCGTGATTGTAGGAAGGAATGTTTTCTCCAATAAGTGTCCGCAAAAAAGATGTAGCTCTTGTTATTATCAGCAGCCATCTGTGACCATGAAAATACAATAAAATCAATACATGTAAAAGGGAAGACTTGAGAAAATTACAAATTGATAGAGTTCCTTGATTTAACTGGTTGGAAGCCTATGCCACTGTTAGATTTTTAAGTCATGTGAATAAAAAATCCACAATATTATTAAAGCAGCTGAACCTTGCTTCTAGTTGCTCGACGTGTATAATCTTGAGTCAACTCCATTATGTCACTAAGGGAAAGTTATTTCCCTTATTTTACACATTGAGCTATCTTACTTGATGGCCAACATAAAAATGTAAATATATTAGAATAAAATCTTTATAAGATTTATTATGGGTGTAGTGCACTGCTAATATGCTTGTAGAAAAAATCTTGCAAGTACAAAGGATGCTATAGGTACCCTGTTTTCATTAGCTGTTTTTAATTATCTTTAGCATTTTTATATGTTGTGTTTACTATATTCTAGAAATATGGAAGTAAAGCAACAAAGTGTGCAGCACAAGAGTATAAACCTTATTCATTTTAATGAAGAAGACATTCACATAACAGGCACCATTGAACAGTTATAATTTATTTACTAACAGAAAACTAATAAAAAGAAGCTTCTACTCATTCTACCAACATTTTCATGCATGGCAATTTCTCCTTTGTGTGAAAAGAAGAAAAAATTAATTAGTTTTGTTGACTTAACTGAAAATAAAAAGACAATTAATTACCTTCTGTACAAGGGCTGTCTGCAAAGTACCCAGCCATGTAATATGAAAATCAGAGGCATTTGATGGCTGGACTTTTTCCAGACAGCGCTCGTACGTGTATTACCATAGGGGAGTCATCTCAGAAACAGCTAGTTGCATCATTCTGTTGTTTTATGAATTCACATAAATTTACAATGGGTTTTGTCTTACAGTACTGAGTTATATTTTTCCTCAAGTAAGGAATAAATATATTTCTAGTATTATTAGTTTGCAAAGACTTTAATATATCCTTTCTCTGCATTTCAAGTTGTTTATAAAAGACTACTTCTATGGCACAGCCTGTACTAGTACTAATAAATACAAAACAACACTAACTTTACTTTTATATGGTTCCCATTCTCAATTGTGTTATCTTTCCGTTATGATAGTAAAGCGATATATTAACATAGTTATGAAATTTCAACAAATTAGTATCTATTATAGCCATATATAAAATGCCACTCTTACTTTTCTACTCAGTATACAAAACAGTGATTAATTAATCTGTCAAATAATTATTGAGTATCTTCCAATTGTAAAACAATGATTTGAGTACAGATGGTATGTGTATGGAATTTTAAGATGTATTACTCTAGCCAAAGATTATAATTTCCTAAAGATTTAAATGTTAATTAAATGGAAGATTTACATGAATGGTTATAGTTTATTCACTGGATAAAATACAATCATGGTAAATATACTAATTTTCATTTGTGTCTCTCCTTATAACAAGGTTAAAACATGTATTGGACAAATTTAGAAGATACTACTAAATATTAAGATACATAAAAAATTGGTTAATCATTAAAAGTAGAAAAATATATACATATAACACATAGAGTCCAAAACATATAAAGTAAAAACTGACAGAACAGAAAGGATAAAGAAAATTTAATGAAAATAGTCATAAATCTCAATATATCACTCTTAATAATTGTAACAATTAGAAAATCAACAAGAATATAGTAAACTTGAATAAACTCTCAACCACATTGACCTAATTATAGAATACTCCCCTCAACAACAACTGAATATACATCCTTCACAAGCACATGTAGAATTAGTATAATTGAAATTATAATATGAAATTTCTTGGATTCCACAAAATTATATTAGAAATAAAAGTCAGAAAAAATTGTGAAAGAATTAGAAAATTCTCAAACTGAAAGAAAACAAAACCATGATATACTGAAATTTATGGGATGCAACCAGAACAATAGAGGTAAATTTTAGTTTAAATGAATATTATGTCAGAAAAGAATAAAGAAGGTCTAAAGTCAGTTTCCTAAACTCTCATCTTGAAAACTTAGAAAAAGGAAAGCAATCTAAATTCAAAACAAGAAGAAAAGGAATAATATTAGAGAAGTTATCAATACATTTAAATACAGTAAATATTATAAAAATTCAATATAATCATTTTTGGTTCTTCAACAGATCAACAAAATTGGTACCCATTTAATTAGACTGATCATGACAAAAAAGAATGAGGACACAGATCACCAAAATCAAGAATAAAAGGGAGAATATAATTATTTACCCTATCAAAACTAACATAATCGCAGGAGACTATTATGAACAACTTTATGCCAACAAGTTAAATGGCTTAGATAAAAGTAGACAGATATCTGGTGTGAGACAGAAATTGTCAAAAGTTATACAAGAATAAAAAAATCCAAAACCTTATAACAATATTGAAATTAGTAATTAAATATTGAATTAGTAATTCAAAATCTTCCTTCACAGAAAAGCCCAGGTTAAATGACTTCACTGGAGAATTGCATTAAGTATTTAAAAATTAAATTTTCAGGGAATAGAGTAAACACTTCTTCATTCATTTAGTGAAGCCAACATTACCCTGAAACCAAAGTAATAGTTTTTGAAATAGTCAAAAAGTGGAAACAATTCAAATGTCCATCAACTAATGGATGGGTAAATAAAATATCCATACAAGGTATGTATATAAGAAGTAATAGAAAGGAATAAAACAGCAATAAAGACTAGCAGACAATTGTCCTGTCCAAAACATCCACAGAGATATTTGGTCCATGCCAAAAGGTCTTTGATGTTTATTTGGTCCTGTCCAAAAGGTAATGGAGACATTTGGTCCATGCCAAAACATCCTTGAAATCTGACTCCTTGATAATTGATTCTCTCCAAACATTTATGAAAACATATGATCCACAGTTGATATAAATCCTGCTCCTCTGCAAGATTTGAACCATGACCCAATCACATAAGCCAATTCCTTTATTTTTTTTTTAATTAGTGTTTTAGGACAATCATAATAATGAGGGCAAGGTATCATTTTGCCATGGTTTGTCATAAAAGGACAAAACTTTTGTTAGTTAATGTTTCCTTACTCATTGACTATGCTTTTAACCTAATCCAAAATTCTGCAAACTACCACTCACGGGCCAAACCATATCTACTACCCATTTTTGCAGCTAAAATTTTCCTGAAGCACGTATGACCATACATTTATATATTGTCCATGATCAATGGCAGAGTTCCATCAGAGATTGTGTGACCCACAAAGCCAAAAATGATTGCTACCTAGTTCCCCTCCCCCCATACACAGTTTGCCAATCCTTTATCTAATCTAATCCTACATGTGGCCAACAATCGAAGACAGAGAGAAATCCCAAAGTAAAATAAACACTATTGGAAAAGTCACTGTAAGGATATGTCTTAAAAGGCTATGGATTAGTAACATCCTATACTATGAAGGTACCGCAGTATTATTAATTTACTTAAAAGAATTTTAAAATCATTTAATATATTCTGTGATACAGATCTGACTAAAGTATTGCAATTATACAACTACCAGTTAAAAAAGCAAATATCCACATGCATATTTATATCAGAACTTAACAGTAACATTTTTTAAAATATCCAAAAACTGGAAACAATCCAAATGTCCATCAATTAGTGAATGCATAAGCAAAATATACATACAAAGTGTGATCAGTCTTCATATAATCAATTGAAGACCTGAATAGAAAAAAAGTCTGAATTAGAGGGAACTTTGATTGCCTGACTGCCTGATCTGGGATATTAAACTTCTGTTCTTGAACTGAAACTTACATAAGCAGCTCTCCTGAGTCTCAAACCCTTGGATTTGAACTAGAACTACACTACCTGATATTCTGTGTTTCCAGCCTGCTGACTACACATTGAGACTTACAGTCTTCATAACCACATGAGCCAATTCTTTATAATAAATCTCATATACAGATATATAGCTATAGAAATATCTCCTATTGATTTTCTTTCTGTGGAGACGCCTGAATAATACAATGAATCTCTTGCATTTCTGTACATCTTCTGAGCAGAAGCACTGACAGCTTTTTTTTTTTTTTAAATGAGCTCTCTGCAAGGATTATAAAAAGCAATCAAAGACAGAGATAGTGTGCCTCCAACTGGGACGACAAAGGACAGATTTGTTTTCTTTTAGTATAGTAAATATAATAAAGATAATGTGCCCAGCTACAGGGTAAAAAGCGTATTAGTTTGCAGACCTGTATATTATAAAAGATTTGGGTTACCTAAACTCAGATTTCCTCTCTTACACAATCCACTACCTTCACAGTATTCACCTAATGATCAAAGGTTCATCATGCCACCGGTGGGAATGAAGGCTCAGGCACCCAGTGTAAGAAAATGTTGGTACTCTGATTATTGCTATTTCTATAAATAACCAACTTTTCTTTGTCTCTGACTGAGGGATCTCTTGCATTCTTTCAGCATCTATGACATTGTGCAAGGCTAAGTTATTAGTTTGAAAGTAGTGGAAAAATCTCAAATGCTTCATAGTTCTTGATATGACATGCTTTATAGTTTTTGTAATTGAACACAACATGCCATTTCATGCTATTTTAGGTATATTTAAACAAAATTCCTAAAATAACAATGAAAAGAAACTTAATATCATGTCCTCTGAAAACAGTAAAGACATCCAATTTGAATTTGATAATGGTCTAATAAAATGCATTGTTGAGGAAGTGTGCAATGCATAATTTTATACCACACTTGTTACATATATTCAAATATCTCAAATAAAATACAATTAGAGAGGCCAAAGAAATTTTTCCCATAACAGAAGTTGAACCTATTAGAAGGTTAAAATAGTCATCCTGCACTTGGATAAAATGTCCTTTTTTTTCAGAAATGGAAAACGATCTAGGATAAAACTTGCATGAAATGTTCCTCCACATATGAAGCATTAGTAACTTTTTCTGTGGGAGTCCCACGGCTCTATTATGTCTTTGACAATGTTCCTTTAATTTGATAAATATGTCCTTTTCAATGCCAAATAGTTAAAATAACCTGAAATCCTTTATCCTTCTGATGTGTTCTGAATTTACAGAAGCTTCTAAAGGAAACACTGCTTGAGGCTGGGAACATTATGAATATTTCAGTGGAACTGAAGCTGTCAAAACATAGGGGAAAATGCCTGTCGGATATTTAGAATAAATGAATGGAACTATGACAATTGAAAATTATAATGTGTCCTTCTAAACAGATCTGTTCTGTTTTAGAAAACTTAATGGAGACTGGAAATGGCAGGACTACAATAAGTTTGGGAAATGACAGTGAATTAAAGTTATGAAATAAATTCACTAACATATGGTGAAAAGAAAGATTTTTAAACGTGAAAAGATAAATTCTAGCATCCACGAAAATATTGTAAATTATGGCTGGTAGAGGAAAAATGAATCAGCCTCTTGAATTTCATGTTGCATAGGAGGGGATTTAATCTTACAGTTAAGTAAAAAATAAGAGGAAAACTTTATATTGTATAAAATGAGAGTTTTAACAGATATTATTCATCATTGAATTCAGCATTTATATAGGACCTACTGTGTGTCAGCTACTGAGGGATTAGCAATAGTGATTAGAGATAGCTAACAGCATTAGGGATACAAAGAAGACTAGGACGTACGAATATAAGCAGTGTCTGAAGGACAGGTACTTAACAGTTAAGTATCCTCTGTGGGATCAATACTGGATATTAGCTTATGTTGTTAAGAAGCCACACTGAAGGAGGCCCCCAGACTGAGGTAACAGGGATCTCCTGGACTGAGCCTTCAGGGCAAGTAAAGCCTGCTTGAGTACAGTACAGTAGAGGGTCATGGCAAGTATGTAGGCGGAGAAAGGAGCTAAAACACATTCCAAAACTGCAAAGACTTCATTGTGATTACACGACAGAGTACCAAATGGCGGTAAGATGAACCTTGATCAAAACTTTGCCTCTGACCTTGAATGAGTTACTCAGCTTTATCTAGTACTCCCTGTTCTTACTTGAAAAATGAATAAATGAGTTCTTTAACATTTTATTCCAACTCCAATTATTTGTGGTTCTATGGATTTAAAAAAGTTTAAATCTTTAGGCACTCCACGATGCCTAAAATCTGTCCCTAAAATGCTGTTCATATTTTAGTGTTATCTTTGAAGTTAATAAACCTGCATAAAATTTTAAGGCTGTATCAGCTTTTCCATTTCTTCACTTGATTTTCTTCCTGAAGCCAGGGCCTTGTGTTATCCAGGAACTATTTTAGAAAACCTCATTTGGATATACCCACTGAAAGTGGCACCTCCAAATACTAACCCTTTTATTCTCTCCTGCCCGCCAAAAGATATCTCTTCTATTGCCCATACTCTCATATCTGTGCTAAGTAATATGAAAAATTAATTCACAATCAACAACCAACTATATCAATTATATTGAAGAGGACTCCTTTTCCAACTACTTTTTGCAAGGGAATCCTGGTGTGAATTATGGTTTAAACAATGCTAATATACTGCCAATGGTGGAGTGAGGTCAAAATAACAGTTGGTGGGAAAAAGATAAAACATGGTGGACTTCTTAATGGCTCCTGTTAAACGTGCCATGAAAGCATTCTCTTATTTACCCACACATAAGTCCTGGCGTTCCTACCATTCAAAAAGTGCAAACATAACTCTATGTGGTTTGAGCTCAAACATAATAATAAGAGATTGGAATAGACCAAATAATTCAAAGACTGGGTTTGTGTTGTCTCTCATGTTGGCAGCTACGTGCCCCTGCAATGGGGTGAATTATTTGTATTCTCTGAAAATTCATACTTTGAAACCTTAATCCCAACAGTTTCTGGAAGTGGGGCATTATGGGAGATGCGGTTATGAGGGTGGAGTTCTCAGGCACAGGATCAGCCCTCTTAGAAGAGGCCAGAGAGCTAGTCAGTTCTCTTTCTGCCAAGTTAGGACACAATGAAAAGTCAATAGTCTGCAATCCAGGAAAGGGATCTCACCAGAACCCAACATTGCTGGCACCCTCATTTCAGAGTCTCAGCTTCCAGAACATAAGAAATGAATTTCTCTTGTTATTAACCTACCCAGTGTATGGTATTTCATTACAGCAGCCTGAAAAGGCTAAGACAGGCTTTAAGCTGTTCACTTTACCTTCCAAATTCTCAGTTTCTTCTTATAGAAAGCAAAACAACAATCTTCAGTTCTGTTGTAATAACCAAATGAAGAAATGTATTTGAAAGTTCACTATGAAGTCTAAAATAAAAGTATAAATATAACTAATATTTCTTCTTTCAGGTAACAACACACAAAATATCTAATAAAAGAGCAAACAAAAAAATATTTGTGAAGAATTATGGCTAAGATGCTATTGTGCCTTTTCCTCCAACAACTCCTGTACTGAGCAATAAAACATACAGGAAATAGTGGGAAGTGGGAAGGGGTGGGTTGATGACATTGCAGGACAGATAGAAGACATTGAAAGTCATGTGTGACAGGAGAGATTATTTGGAGGAAAAATGATTTGATATTAAAAGTTACATGAATTGATTAACAACTAGTACCTTTTTAGTTATCCAATTTTAGACTGAGGTTACTATGAATAATAAGATTGCATGAATATATCTTAACCATATACAACTTATTTTTCAGCATACCCAATTTTGACATCACACTGATGGTCTTTTCCTCATAGATTCATTTGATACACTCATTTAGGACATACATATAGTCACAAAAGTGACCATATAGCTTACCTACAATTTTCAATAACGATGTCCTATATGGCTATCTTCAAAATGAAGTGACTTGCGTAATTTTGAGATCTAAGCAGCTAGTAGCTGGCATGTCCCTTCCATTCCTCACTTTCCCTGCTGCACAGCCATGGGGCTGTATTTTACAGTTGGCTTAACCAGATACAAGACTTAGGAAAGGCAACTAACAGGCATCAGACTATAAAGAGTAAAAAATAAAGTTAAGCCACAGAGATTTGTTCATCTGTCTGTTAAAGCAGCTAGACTTAAGTTACCATAATGTACAAGGTGATAGTGTTTGTTGACTTCTGGATTCAGCCAGATGAATCTAGAAGTCACACATTCTCCCTCTGTTGCATATTTGGACCAGCCTGAATGTTATTTCTGCCCTCTGAGTAGTCTGAGCTTATAATCAATTCGCTGCTATGCAGAAGAAAGTTCCTACAGGCTTTCTGCCCAAAGCTACTGTGTGCCAATTTCCTTGCACTATGTTTCTTTTGTTTCAGAATTAAAGATGCTGTCTTGTAGCTTTGAGGAATGAAAAACCTTATCTGGTAGCTCAGATCCAGTACTTAGTTTTGGTGTGACTTTGAATAAAGGTGATGATACAGATTTTTAAAAGTATCTATATATGAAGTTATATAGGTAATATCTATGAGACATATGGGATAACATATGTTTATACATACAGAATTTATTACGATATAAATATACTCATATATAGAAAGTGGCTGTTGTCCATTTCAAGATCTCCAACATTGTATTTTCCCTCATTATGGTTTCTATAAGTTATTATTCCTTGTTTTTAATTAATTCCTAAATCCAGTAATACATAGATAATAAAAGATTTATTTGATAAACCAACTAATGTCCTAGGAAGGCCTGAATGGAATGGAATGTGGTTTTATCCAGTTAAGGTGGAGAGTGAGTAGAGGAAGAGGAGCTCTGCACTTGGATTTCTTCCCTTGTGGACAGGGTCCCAGGCAACGTAATTAAACATGGCGGCACTTGGTAGCTCAGGTGAGAGTGGAGATGGGATGTTGTGAAAAACCTAAGGGGCTCAGATCAGGGAGGATATTAACAGGATAGTCATTTTAACACCTATACTATAATTCAGATAGACCTTTGTAGCCTTTATTTATATTTCTACCTTTGTTTCTTATCATTCTGTAAAATAATAATTATTGTACCTAGTAATAATAATATTATTATTACTCTCATTATCTTCTGTTTACTGCAAAGCCAAATGAAGCTCAGAGAGATTATATGACATAGATGAGATTTCTTAGTAAAAAGTGGTGCTGGGTCTTCTGACCCAGGAAGCAGTATCCTTCCTCTCATTCTGTCCTCTTGAGGGGGAAAAAAAATCTTAAACATTTTGCTCATGTGTTGTGTGTGACATCGAGGAAATGAATCAAGTGTATTTAGAAAAGTACAATTTTAAACACTTCATTTTCTCCTGTTCCTTTTTCTGCAACTGAATGGTAAGTAGGTAGGAAAGCCAGCAAGGAAGCTTGGGATTGGAAATGGTAAGGTAACTGTCAAATGTCCTTAGAGGATGCGCAGGAAGATAGAGGATACAGGAAAGAGGAAACCGGCAAAACGTTTGACATATGTGATCTACTCTGCTTTTGTTTTAAATGTTGGATATTTCAATTTTGTTTTTCAGGAAGATGACTGAAGTTCTTGAATGCAGGAAGATTTCCGTGTTGTCTGAGATAATAAGAGATGAAAGTATTGCTGTGTGCGGTGTGTGACACTGCACTGAAGTGACTTCTTTATCTCAGACACGAAGTGCTTGGGTGCAGTGATGTGGTGGAGACTAACGAGGCACTGGTTTTCATTTAGGAGGACAGTTAACACAGTGGGTTTTCTTCCAGCCTGTTGTGTTGATAATAATTAACTTCTCTTTCTGCCACAGACAAGTGATATTGGGCCGCATCATACGCTTAATGTTAGAGAACTAGTCTACTCAGCGAGGTGCCACTTTTCCATTTCTTCCTTTTAACATCCTCGCTACCATTGAAATCAAATCTTCATGTAGACATATCTGGCTGATGAAAACACAAGGATTTTTATTAGCTAAAGCAAAACAAATGCTAAATAACCTATTACCATGATACTCTGAAACTATTCTGTCAACTCCTTAGCAGAAGTCGTCAGTAAAATTCATGAGAAAACAGAAGTTGTAATTTTAAATTACCAGTGTTGGGAGATGGGGTTGCTCAATGTGTGATATGAAGATGTCCTTTGTCTTCTGAAGCAGCATGGGACTGCAGTAGTAGTATCTTTTATAGACCAGTGCCACATAGGGTGGTAGTTGTGGAGGTGAGACAGAAAATGTGAATTTATAATGAGAATCTTGCATATATTTGGCTGTGAATAATGGGATAGGCCTTACAGAATAATACTATGAATAGAGATTGTCACTATCCTCAGAGTCCTATATAGGAAAACCAGTATTCTTAAATGACTACTCATTTAGTCAATTTTAATATAATAAGATGAGGACTGGCTGATGGAAGAATAATGCTTAAGAGGAAACTATTATTTAGTGCTAGTCACGCAGGAACACACCCGTTTTGTTAGATCTCATGATTTCTCTAAATAAATCACAAATATATAATTTTGTGCAAATATTTTTAATTAAGGCATTTATGATGGAGTCAGAAAAAGACAAAAGGAAGGAAGAAAGAGGGAGGAAGAGAGGGAGCAAGGGAGGGAGAAAAAGACATTCCTCTTTTCCAGTTTTGTACTTCAAGCTTCTGTTCTGCCACCTCTGATCTGTTAGCTAGTTAATTATTTTAACTCTGGAGCCTTTGAATGTGACCATGATTTAGGATCCAAAGGGGAACAGTAGCCAAATATATAAAACATATCTGCACTTGAGCCATCTGTTCATGCCTAACTACTAGTTTTAAACATGTCATAAATTTATGTTTATTTTAATTGCCTTAATATTTGTAATTAGCCAACCCATAAAACTGTAGTAAATCAAGACAACAAACAAAAAATAACTTTTTTAAAAAGTGAAAACATTCATGAACATTCCAAAATATATTTAGAATTTTGATAATAATTTCATAGAATATTAAATATGAAATGGAAATTCATCTGAATGCTAAAGTTTTGTGACTGGTTATAATAATTTAATTCTGATATAAGGAAAGACCTTTTAAATAGTGACAGCCATAAAGCTAATCAGAAATATGCAATTTGAAATATGTTGATAGGCATCCTGTCAAAAGAGAAGATGCTGCTTTCTACACTCCTAGATTAGAGGTTCAAGAGACACATCATCAGAGTGAAATATCTGAGTTCTTATATTAAAAAAAACAGGCATGGAAGTTAGAGTATGTCCGTGTGTTCAGGGCTTAAGACTGAAGAGAGATGTATAAGTTCTTTGAAGTTAATCAATCATTTAAAGAGAAGTGGGATGTAGTACTTGATAGGTAGGAGAAAGTAGACCCATTAAATACAATATGTGGCACAATTTTATGATATATGTTTTAAAATGTTAAACTATAGAGGCTTAAAACACAACTAGTCTGAGGCAATTAACTGACATTATAGCACTGGCAAAGACCTCAGATATCATACAGGCTAATCTCTTCATTGTTCATTTGAGAAAAATGAAGTACGGAGAAGTTGAATTGCCTGGCCAAAATCACATCTAGTATTCCATTTCTGTACAATGCTATCCATCTATAAGCCTTGCCCTTGTAAAGTTGCCTGGAAGTTGAGAAGTCCAGTGTTTCCATATGGTGCTGCAGTATGGAGCTTTAAGTCAGGTTGTATAGGACCTTCAGGTTCACGTAATTGCCATTTCTGAGAATGCACACATATTGTTTTGATGGTAAATCAGAAAACAGTAAATCCAGGACACTTTTGTTATTATGCAAAGATGCAAGCAGCGGCAGTAACACAGTTGAAGGTGAATTTTAGCATAGATTTTATTGCTCACTTCAGGGATAAGGGTCTAAAGAAGATCCATTTCCAGGATCCAGGATAAGGAGTCTCTGAGAATACTGATAAGTGTTTATATTTGTTATATTGTAATGGAAATTCTGTGAATTGTCATTATTTATTGTTATCTGCCATATACTTATGGTCAAAATACTACTTTCCTTCTTGGATGTATGGCAGTCCAGTTTAACATATATCTTTGGTCTTATTTTAAATGAAGTGAGCCAGTTAGTTGACTTTCTCTTTCCTGATATTTATCTTAAAGGATTTTCTTATTTCCCCCCCACCCCCATTTTCTACCCTTTATTCTTACTTTACTTGTCATACCCAACTCTAGCTACAGCCAAATCAAAATTTGGTTACACAAAGGTGAAATAAAGTATAATTGTGGCTTTTGAGAACATTTTACTTCAGTAGGGAAGGCACAATATTAACTAATATTGGAATATAAGTAATAAGTGCCATAAAGAATTTTATAGAAAGTGTTCTCAATATAAAAGTGATTGACAATTGATTGGTCTAGAGTTGAGGTGATATTTGAGCTGACTATTAGATGATGGTTCAGCAATAATAGAGATAATACAAAGAAGCATAGTGATGTGAAATTATGTAAAGGCTGAACAGGAGTTTCTACAATCTTGAAGAGCCAGAATGTGGGACCTGAGGAAGCAGTTCAGGGGAGACTTAAAGTGTAGGATCCAAAAAGATCTTGTCCCTCATGCCAACTTTTTTGGCATTCATTCTGCCAATGATGAGATGTTAAAATTTTTCAAGATACCTTGCTGCAAACTGCTGTATTTGATGAATGTAAGAGAGTAAAAGACAGATTTTGGGTACATTAATTCACAATTTGGAGGGTACATGCTTTAAATAAATGCATGGAATAATCATCAGATTGCTACTTCAATTGATTCTTTGTTGATATGTTATCTTTTAGATAAATAATAACTGTAGAAATATTTTAGAAATCTAAATTTAAAATTAGTTGATAGTATATATTAATTTCCCTGTAATATAGATAATTTTAAAGGTATTAATTTACTATTGTGCATTAAAAAATAAATTTTGAGATTATATTAATTCTGATTCTTAAAAATATTTCTCAGATATGTAAAAAAGGGCAGAATAGATTATATTTATGATCATTCTTATATATTTCATAGCACTATGTTCTCTTGTAATGTGTAATATGAAATTGATTGTATATTTCAATAAACAAAATAATTTTATTATTAAAATAATGAATGGCTTTGATGGTGGACTCAGTTTGAACCAAACTCAATGGCTTATATTAATAAGACACATTGATTTAGTTCATAATAACTAAAAAAAAGGTCTGGAGTGCCATTGATTAGGTTAAGATTAGAAAAACAAGATAATATGCCATCTGTCCATAGCATAAAGATCATTCACCAGTATGCCATTAAAATTAAGAACAATTTGTCTGCTACTTGAATGCACTTATGTGATTTATTTCTTGATGAATCTGTTACTAAAATTCAACTAAATGCATTTGTTCTAAAAATTTTAAATTAGAACTAACTGCTTTTCTCCCTAGAATTTTGTGCTAATTTATCATTTGCAGTGATTTTTAATGGATAATTTTCAAACAAGTGAAAAGGAATTTAAAAGTGACAGGTTCACAAACAATTTAGGTTTATCAGAATAAAATAGTCAGGTTATTTTCACTGTCCTTTGCCCTATCTCTTCTGCCTGTTTATTCTCAGAACAAAGAACCTTCACCAATTTCCAGTTCTGAGTTATGCTGACCAAGTCTGAAACCCTTGTGATTAGTTATAATTAGCTTTGCAGAAGGGAAAATGAATTAGAATAGCATAGTTAATGGTTTCCATGTGGATAGTTAATAAGAATTGAAGGACTTGTCCCACTTATAAATTAAGACACTTAAAAATTGAGCATATGTGAAGAAGATGATTAATTATGTGTATTTATGTAACATTCTGTATCTTGCCCTTTTATGTAAATTTGCCTCTGAGAAGTAAATTTTCATAGGTAAAAATAGGTACCAATAGAATCTTTTAAAAACTATAGCCACTATCTAAATATATAAATTACAGAGATATTTCATTTTAAATATGCCATATGATTAATTAGCACCTAATTTTAGATTCTATAATCAAGGTCATTGTATATTTACAGGTACTAGATTTAAAAGACTCTCTTGACATGCAATCTTGAAAGATATTTTTAGTCATCTTTACTTTTGAATACTTTCTCACCCAATGAGATAGGAATTAATGTAGAAATATTTAGATTTAAATGTTTTTCATGTAAAGGTTCTGATTCTTTGCTTAAAGGCAATGGCATTCTTAAAGCAGGACCCAGTCAACAGATCTGGCCTAATAACAGGCACTATAATGTGGAGATGTACATGGATATGAACTAGTAGGGAAAAGTCACTCAGGATGCTGAGATGACAAGAGGTGGAACAAATAATTGTAAAGTATATAGGCAGATTTAAAAGGATTTTATGTATGACCTGTAAGTTTAAGGCATTTACATTGTCCCCCCATGGGAAATATTTTGAATATAAAACAAAATATTTTGAATATAGAACAACTGTCAGTGTTGTATAGTTTTCAGGGTACAGATCTTTCATTACCCTAGTTAAATTTATTCCTTAAATAGTTAAAAATTTAAGTACGAATGTCATGAATTATCAATTTGAAGTCAGCTTGAATCAAAATGAATGTAATTAGAATATTATTTGTAATAAGTAATATTTATACGGAGAGAACAAAGATTATAGGTTTGGTAATCACATGGCCTAGTTTGACCAGAAATGTTCCAGTCCACACTTTTTTCTCATGGCTCAACAATAAGGTATCCAGTGACTGTAATCTTAATTCTATATAATTTAGCAAGAGACCAAATGAGTCCACAGTGAAGGATATTGCCTTGGTGGTGAAGGAGCTCTCATATCTGTTGCATTGCTCATGCCAAAATCCCCTAAAGAACTGTAACAAAGCTAGTTCCCTATTGATTTTACTTCTCTTAATAAGTCCTTACAAATTTCCATGAATTTCAGGACTTTCACTTCCAAAATTATAGACATATTATGAATATATTTTCTATTTTTTCCAAAAAGGTGTATTTTAATTTGTTTGACAAAATTTGTTTTAAAATGGACTTGCTATTATTTTCCACTTTCTATCTTTTGTCACAGTGATACTCATTAATACTATTTTGAATGAGGGGAGTAATATACAGGGCTGTTTGGAAAAACCCCAGCCATGAATGCCTCTATTTTTCATATTCCATGGCTGGGTGCTTCCCAGCAGCCCTTGTACATCTGTGCTTCTTATAAATTTCTCAATGCCTCTAATTTTCAACTGCTAATTAGGCATTTCTTTTATCACTTCTACAAAATACATACCACTGATGTGTTAAATACAACATTCTGAATATAAAATTTTGAAATCACCATTCCCTGGGTCACTGGGGTTCAAAATCTAGACTAAGTTTAGATTCTTATTTCTTTCATTCACCTTAGATCAAATAGGTCATCAGATGCTATTGACACATCACTCTCAGTATCACTTAAATTTACTATTTCTGTTTATTATCACTATCAATCCAAGTTTATTTCATTATGATTGTTTCTGTAAAGTTTTATACCTTCTTAAATATTTCTGGCTTCAACCTGTCTTTCCTCTTGTTTGTCTTTTAAGCACTCTAAACTTTTTAAAAATCTTATTATTCTTATATTCAGACAATTTAATGATGTTCTTTTTTTCTAGAAAAGCATGGTTCCAAGGTATCTTTCCAAATGTATTTTCAAGTAACTTTTATGTGAATCACTATACTAAGTCACATTAATAGGATGAATTAGAAGAAAAATAGATTGTATATTAGCTAGAAATTATCAACTAATAACATTTAATTTTTTATCTAAAATTAGTAGTAGAAATATTTTCAAACAATTTCTATCTTATAGCTAGTTTTCATTTGGATGACATTTCATTTTCGTTGAATGGCAGTAGTGACAATAAGAGGATTTCTAATACACATGTTTACATTGATCTCTATATAATTTCCAAATATTTTGCATGACATTAATATAATACAGGACTAAGAACACCCTTGCTGGAGGCTTAAATCTTGTAGAGATTTTTTTGTAGAGCAACTGCAGGTGAATTCATGTTGTTATATTTCTTCCATAAAATGTGCCTGTGGGAACAGACACAGAATACCATTTTTCAATGGAAGTGTTAATATGTTAAAAGAGATGTGAAAATTTTAGTATATTGATATATAAGTCTCAAGGCATTACAACAACAAAAAAAAGCAGTTTTGCTTTCATAGACCTTCATAAATGTAGTTCTCTGAGGGCCTTATCAAACTTCTTTGGTGTGTGCAGTGCCTAAAATTCTCATCTATTATGCTTCTTAAATGATTTCTCCCATACTCTCCTAACAAAATTTCCAGGAATATTTTTACATGGCAAAAACTGCATTTGCAGTTATAATTAGCATATATGTTTAAATGAAATTTTTGTGAACAAGATGAAATAATTTAAATAGTTATAGAATTTGATAAACCAATATACCTATATCTATAGTATTCAAACATTTTATATATAAATGTATATTTGTGTGTACATAAAGGTATATACATATACATGTGCATATACATGTGTGTGTGTGTATATATACATTGGGGTAGAAATCTCAAAGCAGCCTAATAAAAATTAGTCTTGAATTAAAGACCATGAGTAAATGAGAGCCAGTAGTGACCCACAAATAAAGCTGTGTGTGTTTAATTTAAAGTATTAGCTGTATGACTTGTGCATAATAAAAGATTTAATCATGTTAATTTAACATTGAAGAAGGAAAATTGTAGAGAAACTTAAAGATAGAAGGTGGCAGAACTGAATTTTAAAAATGTCGTTACAAATAAATGTTTATATTTCTCTTGTATTTTTCCCCATATGGTATATCAAAATGTTCTGACTTTTTAATAATTGTTGAAGATACAAGAGTGACAGAATAATCACAGTAAATTAGTTATAAAACAGTAATCACAGTCTGTTTTCTCATTATCAGAACTATCCTTTTCAGGTTTTCAAGCACAGGAAACTCATAAATGCTTCCTATTGCTTTGAAAAGTAAAATTATTTTCCAGGGATAGATAATACCATACTTGTGAGAATGACATACCACCCAGAAGGCTGATTGTTCATTTTATAAACCTTGACATAATATTTTTCTTTTGTGAAGTAATACATTGTTATTCCTTCCAGCATAAAAGGTATAAACTGTTATTCCACTTGAATTTGCCCTAAAGTTTAGCTTCATAATGCAATAAAAGATTGGACATTATAATGGCTAAATTGTTAATATAGAGTAGTTTTTAACAACAGATAATTAGAAATAATCATTCCTCTAATTGTATGTGTTGTATGTGTGTAAAGCAATGTGAAAATATGTATATAATTCTGATTAGATTCAATTGTCCTAACAAAACAAAATGAAAAATTATTTACAAAGTATCAGGTAATTATTTTTAATAATCTGATTGTCAGCCACTCTTCTAAAAGTCGCCTCAGTTTTTAGTAGTGATAGCTTTAAAAGCAAACATTTCAGTTATTTATTAGTGTTTTGTGTGCTTGCAGTCTCTGATGGGAAAGATGGGCAGAAAAGTCCCAGATATGTTATGCTTCAGGGACAAAGAGATACTGAAAGTTTTAAGGCAAATTCTGTGATGCACTGGAACACACTTCGTGATTTGACTTTTCCAAATAAAGATTGCAATGGTATTTCAAAGTATATCTGAGATTTACAGGTAGGAATATTGGAATTAATAGATCATTCCTCCAGAAGCCCTGTCACAGAGCGAAAAATATAGGAAACTATGAAATTCCCTTGGACAAGGTTTTGTAGTGGCACGCAAGGCACCGTGGACTGATTTTACCATCCTTTATTAACTTGTCAATATTGTTACTTTTTTCATGAGTAAGTTTATGAAACAAATGTGTTAATGCAAATTGTACATACTTGTAGATTAAAAATACAGTAAGCAGAAACCACAATCTCTAGATGATCAATTGCAGTGATGTCCTGAAAGACGAAAGTTTAAATACCTTATTCCATCAGAGTACATACTGCCATCCAGGCCTACCCTGTGAACTGGTAGGCTTGAACAGGATTCTGAAGGACCTCATACTTCTTTAACCAACAACTAACCAAGCTTCAGAACATAAAATACTCATCCATTCTCCTACAGGAAATTTATGATGGGGTTAAATCAGGTATTATTATTACCTGTCAACAGATGGCAAAACTCAAGTTCAAGGAGAATAATTGTTTCAGATAAAATCATTACACAACAGTAGCAGAACTAAAACCCACATACATGGTTTATAGTTTTGGTCCTCATTCTCTTTTATGCCTTCCATTTATTATTCAATTGAGAAAGTTTGATTCTCTCTTAATAGATCTTTTAAAAAATGATAATCAGTGAAACTTAGATGCAGATTATTTCAGTTATTCCAATATTTTACTTTCCATGGATTTACATTTATTTTTAATGATACTAGTAACAGAAAAGGTATCCATTTAAAATAACTGGGTATTCAACACAGTTGTATTTAACTAACAGTTTGTGACGTTATGTCCTATTTGAAACAGCTCATTTTACTAATGTATTCAAAGACTATCATTTTGCAATTTCCACCGAGGAAAGTGGATGAAGCATATTTATGAGGAATAATATGGTCAAAGAGATGCAAATTTGAAGTGCTCAGACATGACATTTGTGAGGAAGAAAGAAAAAGACCTGGAAAAAAATAGTGTTAAGTGAATTGGAGTTGAAGCTGAAGGAAAAGTGAAGCTAAAATGAAATTAGCATTTGGAATTGCTTGGGTTTTGTTTTGTTATTAATGATCATGAATCACAAAGAGGATCTGATGTTTGTCTGACAAAGACTTCTATTTGAGGCATTCAAATTGTTGGCTGACTGTTCCAGAGCAAAAACAAACATTAAGTGAAGACCCTATTCTTATACACCTGATTTTCCTATGACAATCCTTGTCAGAGTCTAATGTATATATATATTTGAATGTGGACAATATTAGGCTTCAACAAAGGAAGCTGTCAGTATGCATACTGGGCATGAATGCGTGTGTGGCACAGGAGGAGAGATGGGGAAAGTGGTTAGGGTGACCAGGATCATCCAGCCTTGTAAATGTGTGTGGACACATGTTGGAAAACTATAAGGATGATTCCAGAGAGTGACCAAATGAAAACTGTTTCAATTTGGGTCACCCACTCACTGTTGAGCGTGGGTGAGGGTGCATAAGGAGGTGGGCTTTTACGAGAGAGAGAGGACTTGTCTTAGTCTTTTGCAAAAACCAAGGATAAACATATGCTCATGATTATGTTTCAATTTGTTTGATACATTTTGTTACTAAAATTTTTAGCTGTCCCATAATCTCTTTAATGAATATGAATGTTTATTCAACATAAGTCAACATTATTGACTCAAAGGGAACTATTGTACACACATATACACACAAAGCTTTAAAATTAAAATAATGTTATTTCTGAAAAAAATTTTTAAAATGTGTACATTTTTACATTAGGTAGAAATATGCAATAATGTGTTGTAAACTGCACCTGTACAAATGATTAATCGATTGAGTAGTTTTCTATTTATCAAATTTCTAACTATATGTTTCACCTGAAGATCAAGTACCAAGGATCTTCAGTGAACTACAGTTTGAATAAAGGTCTTCTTAATAAAGGGAACACACTATTAAAATTTCAACTTATAAAGTGTACTAAACACTACAAAATATGGGTGGGTGTGTGTGTGTGTGTAGTTTTACAACTATGTAAAACAGACATTAGAAATCAACAGATGTGGGTGTGAGACAAGGGTGATCCAAGATACAGCACAGAGGAACAAAGAATCAAACTAGGTAGGGAGGAGTGGCAGAATCCAAGAATGACATAGCAGAGTAATAAAATACTCCACCAAAACTACGGGATTTGGGAGAGCAGCTATGAAACTGAGCCTGAAGTGGGTACTTAAAATACTGAAGTTTAAATGCTTATAGGTGTAGGTAAATTGGAGCTTCTAAATGTGTTAACATCGTCCACACAAAAAATACCATGAAGGAATTAAGAGAGATTTCAGAGAAGGGAAGAGATATTGTAACTAGTCAGAGGGATGATGTCAACTTTATGTTCATTCATTATGTAATCATTCAACCAAACCATTTTTAAGTCTACAGATTCAGGCACTTCACAATGGGCTGACTATACCAGATAAATAATATATATCATTGCAGATGTTTTTGGTCTTAGAGATGGGAAAAAACATTATGAACCATATGTGCAGAGCCATTCTTAAGTTCAGTTTTATTTTAATTTTTTAACATGTTCAAAATATGTCTTGCTCATGATACTCCTTTTGCCTGATTCAAAACTTCACATAGACTTACTGAAGGGGAAAAAGGAAATAAATGTATAAAGGATGTAAGTGGCTAGTTACATGGTTATTTTCTATGATTATCTGGCTAATAGCATTTAGCATGCCTATCAAACATGGAAGTACTCCCATAAATGTTCCAAAATTGAATTTGTTGGTAAGAAAGTTATTATTAAAAATCACAGACTTCACAAATGTAGTTTGGGATTATTAAAAATATTGTAATTCCTTATATATTTAAAATGTATCCAACGTTATATATAATTTAAATATATTGAATCACTACTTTAATTAAATTTAGCTCCTATGTTGAAGTGAAGCATTTGCAAACATGCAAAATAAAATTTCAGACTGATTTTATACTTAAATAATTAATATATTTCAAAATCTTTAAATGTTGTTTTTGTTATATAGCCTCTGTATGTATTTAATTAAATTCTTCTCAACTGAAACAGTATTTACATCAGTAAAATAAACACTTACAATACATGCAAACAGCCCAAATATGTACTTGCATATCTCTAAAATATAAACATGGTTAAGTAACAATTACTTTAAATTGCTTTATATATGAGGTCTCAAACTTAAGTTTATGAACTTGCCACTGTGCGCTTACGTTGGCAGCACTGTACAAACAACTCGGTAAGGTGTCACAACCTTGGTGTATCTATGTCTCACAGCTGTGTCCCTGTCGATGTGTGTTGGTGTCTTGTTGAGTGGCATTCATTATTGCTGTTGCCTGTTTTTGTGTGCCATTATGAGAACGTTGGAGCCTGAATTAGAGCCATGAACAAACATTAAATTTCTTGTTAAGCTTGGCAAAAGTGTAAGTGAAATAGGGACAAATTAGTCCAAGTTTATGGAGATAATGACATGAAGAGAATGGCTGTGTGCCAATGGATTACACATTTTTCTGAGGGGAGAGAAAGCATCCCTGATGAAGAGTGGTCAGACCGCCAGTTATGAGCAGAACGAATGAAAACATTGCAAAAATTCATGAAATTGTGCATCAAAATTGTTGACTGACTGTGAGAAGTACAGCAGACCAAATAAACATTGAAAGAGAAACAGTTAGGAAAATCTTAACTGAAAATCTTGGCATGATAAAGGTGTGTGCAAAAAACAGTCCCAAAGGAGCTCACCAATGAACAGAAGCAAAGGAGAGTCGAAGTTTGCCAAGACCTTTTGGAGAGGCAAGACGATGTTTCAGGCTGTTATCACAAGTGATGAAACATGAGTGAACCAATGCAACCCTCAAACAAAGCGTCAAATTGCACAGTGGAAGTCAGCCAATTCTTCATGACCAAAAAGGTTCCATCAGTTCAAATCAAGAGTCAAAACAATATTGTTAACCTTTTTGATGTTAGAGAGATTGTTCATTATGAATTTGTACCAACTGGACAAACAGTCAACAAAGTTTACTATTTGGAAGTGCTGAAAAGGCTGCATGATGAAGTTAAATAAATGAAAATGACCTGAACTTTTTGCCAACTACTCATGGCTCTTGCATCACAATGCACCAGCTCACAGGGCGCTGTCTGAGAGGGAGTTTTTAGCCAGTAAACAAACAGCTGTATTGGAACACCCTCCCTGCTTACCTCATTTAGCCTCCAATGACTTTTTTCTTTACCTGAAGTTAAAGGAAATACTGAAAGGAAGACATTTTTATGACATTGAGGACATCAAGGGTAATACGATGGCAGCTCTGATGGCCATTGCAGAAAAAGAGTTCCAAAATTGTTGTGAAGGATGGACTAGGCGCTGGCATCAGTACACAGCTTCCCAAGGGGAGTGCTTTCGAGGTGACTGTAGTGATACTCAGCAATGAGCTATGCAGCACTTTTTCTAGCATGAGTTCATGAACTTAATTATCAGACCTTGTATGTCATAAAATTCTTTTGAAATTTTCATTGGACACATTTCATCATCATTCTTTTTCTCCTCCATAAAAGCTATGGCAAATTTTCTAAACTAAAAATACTTTAAAAAAATAACTCTTTTTCCCATGAAGTTGTCCTAATATGCTTTATTTTTATTTTTTTATTTTATTATTATTATTATTTTTTATGTGGGTAGCTCCCTGGCTGGGAATCAAACCCAGGTCGCAGCATTGACAGCACCAAAGCCTAGCCACTACACCACCAGGGAACTCCCATAATACGTTTTAGACCAGGAAATAAAATATTCCATCTATTAGGCAGAATTACCTCAAGACAGTATTTTTAAAAGTAGTTATATGATTTCTTTATTCTTTTCAGTTGTCATAAACCACTTTGTTTAATTTATTTTTTACATTTTTCTTGTTCACATTGTAACAATATCTTAGTTCAGGTAAGGTACCTAGTTGACATCCTCTTCATTTTCCTAAAAACTTACTGCATTTAGCTCAACTTAAAATGATCACTTTTCTTTCTCAAATTGTATTCCCTTCCTTCTTCAAGTTTTGAGCAAGATTCCTTCTAATGTCCACATGTTAAGAATATTTAATAAAAGTTTCTCATGGAAAGAGAAAAGGGAAGTTATGGGAAACGTACTGAAATGTAAATCACTCTGTTGGACGAAGACATCAGAAAGAACTCCAGTGCCCTATTTTTGTGCCTTTGTAAATCTCTCAGGCAGGTTTTCCTACTGCAGGGGCCTAAGCTGGTAGGGGACCAAATGGAGAACCATGAAGACTCATAAGCACTAATTATTTCAGAATCTGCGTCATATCATATGCTAAAGCACCATATTAATGTTCTAAGTTACTAATAGTTTTAATCAAACCAGGGATTGGAAATTCCTATACCTCACCCATTGTTGTCCACATTCCCAAAGAGGAAACACAGCACCAGTTACGCTGGCTCTTCCTGAATAAGACTGCTTCCTGTCCTCATGCACCTAACTCCCATCCCCACCCAAAGGTGGGATACAGAACTGAAAGCAACAAACAGAACCTCATAGGTATGGACAACAGTATGGTGATTAAGAGAAGGCAAGTGAGTGTGTGTGAGGTAAGAAGGGTAAGGTGGATCAAATATGTGGTGACAGAATGAGATTGACTTCAGGTGGTGAGCACACAAGGCAATATACAGAGGATGTAGTTTAGATTGTATACTTGAAACCTATATAATTTTATCAACAAATGCCTCCCCAATAAATTTAATAAAATTAAAAACATAAAGAAGCAGATAGTTTCCTTTTAAAGCTGAGTATGCTTTTAGGTGCCAGATAAGTCATATGGTGAGTTCCTGAACCATCCCATCAGCCACTCTTGCCAGTAGGATTTTTTCTCACTCCTTCCCCCAGACAAGCAGAAGGTACAAATTTCCTGTGCGCCACAGTTTCCCTCTGCTATACACAGCCAGGTGCCTTGACTAGTGACCAGAGAATTTTTTTGTGGTTTCAGCCAAGCATTCTAACTTGAAGAAACAGAGTGGACAGAAACTACAAAAATGTCCCTTTTGGATTGAGGACAGAGCATGATTGGCTTCCTTCTAGGCTCTTAAATGGAGCTCAAGCCATCTCCATTTATTGCTTTCAAAATACTCATTGTGTAAATGTTCTCCATTATGCCACTTTAATCTGCAAATGATTCAATATAATGGCACCTAGTTTATCTCCCTTTCTTTATTCTTTGGGATAGGCAGATAAACATTCTCATAAAACTCTCCATATTTTTCTTGTATTTGAAAGCCACCAATGGCGTCTCAATATGTAGCTAGATGATACTTCATATAATAAACAGTAGATTTATTTGTTGTTAATCCTGCATCTTAATATGTGCTTCAAGCTTTGTGTGTTACTGAAGCTCATAGAAGTGCAAAAACATTCAGTTAAGTTTTTCCAAACCTAATGTGCAATTGTGTGATCATTCATGAGTATTTGTTTAACTCTTCCATTATCCTTTCAAGTAAATGCCACATTAAACATTCAGCATGTGTGAATATGCAATGTCTCAAAGAAACACTTTCATTTAACCATCATTTTGCAATAACTTACTGTGAGGTTTTTAATACAGCATTAGAAGTCTGAGTTTGCACATTTCATCTTTGGATGTTATGCTATGAGCCATAGGGTGCTATTACACTATGGTGTTTGGCTCAGTGGTTTTGAGCATTACTGTCTCACTACAAAGACAGAATAGAGCTGAGATGCTTGCCACATCCCTCTTTCAATAAGATTGTGAATTTTCAGTGACATTAACTTTGACCTGAAAGTTCCAAGGGCCAAATGATGAAATATTCCAAGGTTAAGAATGACATGCTTCAAACAGCAAGATGAACAAAATTTACATGAACGATATGGTAGGATTTTACATTTGTTTCTTTATAGGCTTCCAGGAATGAATTCAGAAGCCCAATTTTGTACGGCCTTAGGAACTATTAGAGCTGGCTAGGTGATCTTTGGAAAAGACTTCAGATTAGAACTGATTTTTTATTATGTAGTTCATGTTTTCTTTAAAGAAACATTTTGTAAGCTTCATAGGAATGCTATATATGATTTATTTAGAATATCTAGCATTTGTGTCAGTATAGTTGACAGCAGAAAATGAAGAGCAGCCTACTCTTGAATCAGCTCAGTTAATTCTCCCAATAAATACAGAAGACACTTTAAGAATAGAAGATAACAATGGCACCCTAAAATGCTTATTCATTATCAATATATTTGTATTAAGGAAGCTAAATCAGAGAGGAGTACTAGGTTAATTTGGAATTGTCACTTAAAAAATACCTTGACCATTTGGTCAATTGACATAGTACTTTATAAGTTAAATGTGTTTTATCCCAGTGTCTAGAACCTCAGAGTAATGACCAAACCATACATCTGGCCAATTTATTTTGTGGCCAAATATTGAATTATGAAAAATTTACCAAGAGATGATTACTTCTCAATGAGTACTTCAGATGAACAGAAAAAACAGTTTTTCTTTTCCAATTATCCAACATTACCACATTACTATACTGTATTAATTTTGTATGGCATAAGAAGAAAAAATCTGGACATTTAATTTTTTAAATTCCTTATCACTTTTGCTGCTTCAGACATTATCCAATATTTATTATTTTAACCTTGGCAGATACTGTCTCCCAACTGAGTTTGGGGTTAATTAGTAAGTAAATTCTTCTTGGAATCATCTGAAGTATTTAGCATGTTTCTCTTTTTTGTTAAATTTATTGGTGTAACATTGGTTAATAAAATTGCATAGGTTTCAAGTGTAAAATCATATAATACTACCACCTACATATTGCCTTATTTGTTCACCACCCAGTCAGTTCTCCTTCAATCATTATATATTTAACTCCTTCAGCCTCTTCTACTTCCCCTCTTCCCTGACCCTTACACCCTGGTAACTATTAAACTGTTGTCTGTGTCTATGAGTATTTTTTTTTTGTTCATTTCTTTCTTTCAGTTTTATATCTCACATATGAATGATCCATATAGTTAGCAACTTTTTCTGACTTATTTTGCATAGCATGATAATCTCAAAATCCATCCATATTGTCAGAAATGGCAGTTATTTCATCTTATGGCTGAGAAGTGAGTGTTCCATTGTATATATGTACCACATATTATTTATCCAATCATTGTTTAAAGGACACTTCAGATGTTTCTATGTCTTGGTTACCATGAGTAGTGCTGAATGAATAGAGGGGTACATATATCTTTATGATAAATACTTTCAGGGTTTTTTTTTATGGATACCCAGAAGAGAGATTGAAACTTCCATACCATTTTCTATAGTGGCTGCACCAATGGCCTGTGCCACTTTACATTCTCACTAGCAGTGTGCGAGAGTTCCTTTTTCTCCACATCCTCTCCAGCACTTGTTATTCCTTGTCTTGTTGATAACAGCCATTCTCACAGGTGTGAGGTGGTATCTCATTGTGGTGTTGATTTGCATTTCCCTGATAGTTAGTGAAGTTGAACATCTTTTCATATATTTGTTGTGCATTGTATGTCTTCTTGTGTCTATTCAGGTCCTCTGCCCATTTTTTCATTTGGATTTTTTTTTTCTTGTTGCATGAGTTTTTATCTATTTTATATTAGCCTCTTATCAGGAGTATTATTTGCAAATAGCTTCTCTCATTTGGTTGGTTGCCTCTTTGTTTTTTTAATGGTTTCTTTGGTTGTGCAGAAGGTTTTTCATTTAATATAGTTCCATTAATTTATCTTTGCTTTTATTTCCCTTGACTTTGAGATCAAATTCATAAAATCCTCTCTGAACCCAAGGTCCATAGGTTTAGAACTTAAGCTTTCTTCTATGCAATTTATTGTTTCAGGTTTTATGTTTAGGACTTTGATCCATTTTGAGTTAATTTTGGTGTAAGGTGATAGCAGTCTACTTTCTTTCTTTTGCACGTGGCTTTAAAATTTCCCCAGCACTATTTCTTAAGGAGGCTTTCTTTTCTCCATTATGGATTTTTGGCTCCTTTGACAAAAATTATTTGCATACACACACACACACACACACACACACACACACGTTTCTGGGTACTTGATTGTTCTATTGTTCTATGTGTCTTTTTCTGCCAACACCATGCTGTTTTATTATTGTTGCATTGTAGTATAAATTGAAGTCAAGTGTGTGATACCTATGGCCTTGTTCTTTTCCCACTCAGAATAGCTTTGGCTATTCAGGGGCTTTTGTGGTTCCATATAAATCTGATAATTTTTGGTTGTATTTCTTCAAAAAATATCATTGGGATTTTCATAGGGATTGTATTAAGTCTGTATATTGGTTTGGGTAATATGGTCATTTTAATTATGTTGATTTTTCCAACCCATGAACACAGATTATCTTTCAACTTATTTGTGTCTTCTTCAATTTCTGTTAATAATGTCATAGTTTTTGGTGTATAGATAATTCACATCCTTCGTTAAGTTTATTCCTAGGTGTTTTACTTTCTTTTGTTACTTTCTTTTATTATATTTTATTTGTTGCAATTGCAAAGGAATTGTTTCTTTCATTTCTTTTTCTTAAATTTTATTGTGTATAGGAATGCAATGGATTTTTGTACATTGATTTTGTATCCTGCTTCTTTATTATGTTTGTTCATTGTTTCTAATAGTTTCATTTTGGTGGCATCTTCATGGTTTTCTACATAAAGAATCATGTCATCTGCAAAAAGTGACAATTTGATTTCTTCATTCCCAATTTGGATGCCTTTTATTTCTTTCTCTTGCCTGATTGCTCTGGCTAGAACTTCCAATACTACGTTGAATAACAGTAGTGAGAAGGGCCATCCTTGTCTTGTTCCTGATCTTAGAGGAAAAGCTTTCAATTTTTCACCATGAAGTATATTATTTGCTGAGGGTTTATCTTATATAGCCTTTATTATGTTGAAGTATTTTTCTTCTATACCCATTTTATTAAGTGTTTTCATCACAAATCAAGGTTGTATCTTGTCATATGCTTTTTCTGCATCTATTGATATAATAATACGATTTTTATTCTTCATTTTTTTATGTGGTGTAGCACATTGATTGATTTGCACATGTTGACCCATCTTTGCACCCCTGGAATGAATCCTCCTTAGTCCTGATGTATAATCTTTTCAATGGATTGTTGTATTCAATTTGCTAGTATTTTGTAGAATTTTTGTATATGTGCTCATGAGAGGTACTGTCTATGGTTTTTGTTTTGTGTGTATGTGTTATCCTTACCAGGTTTTGGTATCAGAGTAATGTTAGTCTCACAAAATGAGTTAGGAAGTATTGGGTCTTTTTGGGAAGGGTTTGAGAAAGACAGGTATTAAATTCTCTTTGAATATTCAGTAGAATTCACTGTTGAAGCCATCTGGTCCTGGACTTGTTTGGGGAGGTTTTTGATGATTGTCTCAATTTCCTTGCTATTGATGGGTTTATTCAGATTTTCTAGTTCTTTGTGATTCAGTCTGAGAAGATTATGTATGTCTAAGAACTTGGCCATTTCTTTTAGGTTATTGAATTTGGTGGCATGTAGTCCTTCAGAGTATTCTTTGTATGATCCTTTGGATTTCTGTGGTATCTGTTATAACTTCTCTTTCATTTCTGATGTTTTTATTTGTGTCTTTTCTCTTTTTTCCTTAGTGAGTCTAGTCAGGGGTTTGTCAATTTATTAATTTGTTCAAAGAACCAGCTCTTAAATGTATTAATTTTATAAACTGTCTTTTTGTTCACTGTTTCATTTAATTCTGCTCTAATTTTTATATTTCCTTTTTTTCTGCTGACTTTGGGCTTCATTTTTTCTTCTTTTTCTTATTCAGGGGTTCCCAACCTTTTCCCACTTGCGTACCATTTTTAAGCCTATTCTATAAATTGTAGCACTTGTTTTTAAAACAGCTGTTTTCACATATCGACACATTTGTTCAGTGCCTATCTTAATGTAAAATAGTAAAAATAAGATAATGTTAGGAAAGAATTACTACACTAAAAGTACAAATCACAGATTTAACTTTATAATATTTATAACAGAATTAAATATTAATAATGATCAAGTATTTAAACATTAAATTTAAAAAAGTACTTGAAAAGAATCACGACTAAAGACAACGCAATTACTTTTACTGAGTAACTAAAGTGATCAAGCAGTCTGGGTACAGATGTATTTATGTTTGGGGAAATTCCCAAAACATTGCAAATGAATTGTTCTGAAACTGTGCATAATGATTGGTAGAAGAGCAGTTTGCGGGAAGGGTTCAGAGCCACGCCTTCACCAATCATCACTCTCTAATATGATCTAATTTTGAAGTGTCTCCATTAATGGTTATTCAAACTTAACATTTATTGTTCTATAACTTACGTTTTGCATTTCTTTACTTTGTTTTCTCACCAGTACTAATTATTTCTTGCTTATCCCTTAACGGCTCAGCACTTATCTCCAGGGGTATGTGTACATCATTTGGGAGCTGATGTTCTAGTTCTTTAAGATGAAATGTTATGTTGTTTATTTGGGATTTTTCTCATTTCTCATGATATTAAACAAGTTGGTTCATATCTCAAGAAATGAGAAATGATATAAACTTCCCTCCTATTATTTCTTTGACTGCACTCCCAAATTTTGGATAAGTTGTATTTTCATTCTCATTTGTTTCTATGTATCTTTTGCTCTCTCCTTTTATTTCTTCTCTTTAGTATCATGTTTTTTAATTGCCAGATATTTGTGGCTTTTTCTGCTTTGTTTTTGTGATTTCAATGCACCGTGGTCTGAGAAAATGCTTGGGATGATTTAATCTTCTTAAATTTGTTGAGGCTAGTTTTGTATCCTAATATTTGGTCTATCCTGAGACTGTTCTAAAGAAGACTATATAGTCTGATTTTTCTGGGTGAAAGGCTCTGTAAATATGGATTATATCTATTTGGTCTAATATGTCATTTAAGGCTAATATTTCCTTACTGATTTTCTGTTTAGATGATCTACCCATAGTAGTCAATGGGGTAATTAGGTCCCCTAGTATAATCGTGTTTTTGTCAGTTTCTCCCTTTAGTTCTATTAATAGTTGCTTTATAAATTTTGGTGCTAACCTAATTGGGAACATATATATTGATAAATTATGTCTTCTTGATGTATTGTCCTTTTTATCATTATAAAATGTCCACTTTTTTCTCTTATTACCTTTTTTTTATCTTGACGTCTATTTTATCAGTTATAAATATGGCTACACCCACTTTTCTCTGGGTACCATTTGCTTGAAGTATCATTTTCCACCCTTTTACACTGACTCTGTATTTGTCCTTGCAGTTGAGATGTGTCTCTTGAAGGCAGCATATGGTTGGGTTTTGTTTTTTAATCCAATTTGCTACTCTGTGACTTTTTATTGGTGATTACAGTCCATTTACATTTAGGGTAATTATTGATATATGAAGATTTCCTATAGCCATTTTATTTTTTGTTGGCTGGTAGCTCAGTGTATTTTTTCTTTGCCTTTGTGTTCCTGTCTGTCATTTTAGTTTAGTGGTATTCTGATTTTTACTGTTTCCTCTTTTTGCATGGTATGTGTATCAGTTCCGGATATTTTTTTAAGTGGTTACCTTTAAGTTTATGTAAAAGAAAGTTTCATATATATAGTAGTTCTTTTTCTTCAGCATACACCTTATCCCCACTCTCCTTTGCAAATTCAGACCTTTAACTTCTCCCAATTCATGATTTTTGTTGTCACAGAGTATGCTTATGTATGCCGTGAGTTTATTTCCAAGTTGCAGTAGAAAATTGTCTTCTCTTTTTCTTTTTTATGTTTTTATTTCCTTTAACTTTTATGTTATATTTAAGTATATTGTGCCCTATTCTGAATATGGGTTACCATTTCCTGCTTTTGTTAGTCATCTTACTGATTTTTTTGTTTCCTTTTGTATTTTTGTTTTAGGTAGAATAAACTCCCTCAGTATTTCCTGTAATGCCGGCCTTGTGGTGAAAAATTCCCCCAGCTTCTGTATACCTGGAATGGTCTTTATTAGTCCTTCATATCTAAAGGATAATTGCTGGATACATTATTCTTGGCTGATTTCCTCTCTTTCAATATTTTGAATAAGAGATTCCATTCTCTCCTAGCCTGTAGAGGTTCTGCTGAAAAATATGATAATCTAAAGGACTTCCTTTATAGGTTATGGCCTTCTTTTTCCTGGCTGCCTTCAGAATTCTTTTTCAATTTTTGATAGTTTCAATATAATGTACCTTGGAGAAGGCCTTTTTCGGATTGAGACAATTAGGTGTTCTGTTTGCCTCTTGGATTCGAGGATCCAGTTCTTTCCATAGGGTTGGGATGTTCTTGTCAACTATTTGATTGAATAGGATCTCTGTGTCATTCTCCCTCTCTTCTCCTTCTGGTATACTCATTATTCTTATATTGATCTTTCTGATGGCGTCAGATAGTTCTTTCATTTACTTTAACTCTTAAGTCTCTCTGTTCTTCCATCTGCATTAATTCCAGATTTCCATCTTAGATATCACTAATTCTTTCTGCTATCTGGTCAGCTCTATTTCCTAAGCTCACTATTTCATTCTTAATCTTCAGAATTTGTATTTGGTTCTTCATTAAAATTTCATTCTCTTTGGTAAAGTATTCATATTGTCCGTTGATTTTATTTCTTTTTTTAATTTTATTTCTGACTTTATTAAACTGCCTACCTGAGCTTCTTGTGTCTTGTTTTTTTAAAACGCAATCTTGAACTGTCTGTCATTTAAGTCACATATTTTCATGTTTTGAAGTTTATTTTCTGGAGATTTATAATTATTATTGTTTTGAGCTGCCTTGGTTGTTCATAGCATTTGACAGATTCTCTCTCTTCCTAGGCACCTATGGGAATGAATTCTCCAGCAGTTTGATACAAAGATATTTCTTTTGTTGTGGTAGGTGGTGCTAGGGCATTTTATTTCCTCTTGCCTGTTCTGACTTCTCAGGGTGGAAGATTCCCTGGGGAGGTGGGCATCTCCTCTGTGACTTGGTCACCTTGGTCTCAGGGTACCATCCCAATGGGAGGATGTGCTGGGTGATGGTGTTCTGAGCCCCTGAAGTCCCAGTGCTGTCCTTATAGCCAGATGAAGTGCTGTGCTTTCTGAGCTGCCCTAAGTACCCTTACTGGGATCAACCTTGAAAAGTGGGGGTGGGTTTGGCTGGGAGAGGCTGTTGATGTGTTTGTGGCTTTCTTCTCCTCTGAGTTATTTGCTAGACCACAGTTGCCTCACCTACATGTTTCTGCCTTTGTCAATGGGATTAGATGCAGTGTGTTTCTATTGCTCAGGAACTGTCTCTCCATTTCTCAGGGCTGTAGATGTTTTGCCCTTTAACCTCAAACTCACTGCTACAATTTCTTCTGGAGTCTGCTGCTAGCTGTGGGGAAGTGGCGGGAGGCATCCAGGCTCTGTGGCTTTGTTGTCTGCTTGGCTGTGAGGGCTCCCAGACCACAGCTGTTGTGCTAAAATAAAGATGTTTTCTTTGATTTTTGGTTGTGCTAGATTAAGATTGAAGTTATAAACCCTCTGTTCATTGAAATGATGGGTCCTGAGTATTCAAGGGGAGCTATTGCTTTTCATGGCAGCCCTCTCAACCTGAGACTGTATTCTCTCTTACAAGTCATTGACACGGCCAGAAGGTAAGGGAGATATCCCTTCTGTTTCTTACTATAAAACTCCAAAATATCTCCCCTCCTTCTTTTTTCAGGAGACTCAAGCTCCTCTGAAATCAATGTTGTCCATGTTTTTTCCCTCTGCTTCTCCTCATGCTTTCAAGTTCCTGCCATCTCTTCATTCACCCTCAGCTCTGAAGGACTGTTAATCCCAGTTTACCTCTTCACACTTACTCTACACGTTTTCTTCTCATCATCTCAGTGTCTTTTAAATACTCACTTTAAAGATTCATTCAAAATTCCAGCCTCTTTCTGCTTCTAGATTTCATCAGTAATAACAAATATTTGTTTCTATGTTCACTATGTCTTTCTTGCTCCCTCCTGTGGACATACCTGAATCTTGCATTACTGCACTGTCTCTGAAATTCCAATTTCCAAGTGCCATTCTCTGACTGTCATCTCTTAAATTTTCAGTTAACTTTTACTATTATAATTCCCATTATCATTATTTTTATCATTAAATTTTCCATTTAATTGAGCTCTTGACTCTTCCATATCTATCATTACTTTTCTGTTTCTTTTATTTTCACCCCCCTCTTTACCCAACTTTGACCATTATAATTATGGTGTGTAAATCACCTTTACATTTGTTCTTCCTTCTGTTTCTCTGTCACATTGCCTCATAAAACTGCAACTTCTGCATTCTTTAATCATGTACATTAACTTAATACATTTATTTAAAAATAGTGATTCTCTATACCTAAACCTGAAGGTGGAATATGAGAGATGTTTCTTTTTTTTTTTTCTTTCTTTTTTTTTTTTTAATTCATTTTTATTGTTAGACTTATTGGGGTGACATCTGTTAGCAAGGATTACATAGGTTTCAGGCATACAATTCTACAGTGCATTGTCAACTTGTTGTATAATAAGTTCACCACCCAATGTGAGTTCTCTTTCCATCACCTTATTGTTAGCTTCCCCCCTCCTCTCCCACCCCCTCCCCTTTCTCCCCTCCCTAACCCACTCGTCCCCAAATAAACATTAAACTATTGATTGTGTCCATGGGTTATTTGTTTGTTCATTTCTTTTTTTTTAAATTCATCCCCTCAAACCCTAACACTTTATAGAAATGATTTCTTTTGTAATCCAATTTTCCAGATTCTTATATACCTATATGAAATGTTTATTTTTCAAATATCTCCAAAATGCTTGTCACTGTCATCCAATTTGCTTCATTAGCTACCCATAATGATCTCCTTTATGTTCATTTCTATCCATTTTAGCCAAGCCATTTTATGCTTTCTAGCCTTAAATTTTCTGTTTTCACTGCTTATTTGTAAAACCAGCTCCATCTTATTCTTTAGGCACTAAATCAATGTCATGTTCTCAGACAGGCCTTCTCTGCCATTCTATCTAAAGATGACTCTCTATTACCCTGTCTCCATATATTTTCTTTCCTGGGCTTATTAAAATAATTATTTCAAGTATTTTTATTTGTCTATTTATCTCCATCGTAGACAGTTGAAAAGGGAGAGAAAAATTACTCTTCTGTTCTCTGCTTTATCCCATGCCTGGCATACAAGAGGCATACAATAAATACTTGTTGAATGAATGAATGATTGAATGAATGACATATTAGGCAAATCACTTCGAACTACATTGCTTCAGGCGTGACACTGTAAAATGAAATAGTTAGACTACATGATATGCAAAGTCTCTTCCGTGATTCTTGTCACATCTCCAACCACTTGGGTTACAGTCTTGGACAACCTTGACTACAGTCTGAGGTAGCTCAATTTGATACTCCGAGTCTATTTAATCTTGCTTTGCTATATGTTTCCTCAGAGAACAGAGGCTATGAGGCTGGATCTTAAGACAGCTACATCTCTTTGCTGGTTATTTGCTTTTATACCCAAAAAGAAGCCTATCTAACCCTCAAAAGGTGAGAAGCAATCAGCAGCCCTAGCACCCTCACCAGAAACATGGGTGTTTATAGCATACTACAGAGGCAGCCAAGCCTTTCCACAGGAATTCTACCCCTTGTATATGTTTCACTAACAAATTCACTCCTGAGAATGCCCCTCTTTGTGCATGTGCTCCCTTTGCTCTATCTCTACCTAGTCTCTGTCTAGGCCTATGCCTGTGTCCATGCCTAAATCAATGGATTTACCCTACTTCCAACCTCAGATCTCCATTGCAGTGTCCTTTGTAGTTATCCCGGCACATAGCTAAAAGTTGAACAGTTTACTTTAGGTCTCCCTGAAGATAACGAACAGATACATTTTAAGTTTTCCTGAAAGATTTTTAAAGTGCATTTTCCTGACTCTTCTAATTATAGGTCACAACGGTCACTAACAGGCAATTTGGCTAAGCTGTCGTAATATAGGAGCACAATTTTTTCTAAGCAGTGGCTACGTATTGACATAAAGCTTTTGAGAGGAACATGAAGAAAGATAATTGTGACAGTATAGAGATCAATTATTTATATTGCATTGGGCAGAAGCAGGTCAGATGTGAATTAGACTCATTATTTTTCCTTATTCCCTCAGGTCCCCTCCAGTTAAGTACTCATTGATTCATTCTCAGCATGTGTGACTTCCCCTACACTCTGCATACACATTTCCAAGTCACACATGCTTGGTTTATTTATTTGCTCAACTATTCACCTTAAATAAATCCAGTTTATTAAAAAAGTGTATCTATAAGACAAGTATATCGAAGAAGGTTTATCATAAGACTTTCTAAACTAAGACCCATTCGAGAATTAAGCCCTAATGATCTAATGCATTCATATACGAGGGCTGTCTGGAAAGTATCCAGCCACATAATATGAAAAATAGAGGTATTGGTGGCTGGATTTTTTTCCGACAGCCCTCGTATAATGAATTAACGTCTCTCTTTTGTACCTAAAGTGCTCCTAGTTACAAAACACCCTTAGAACAATTGAGCTAGTCGTCATTTACATTATTTTCTTATATTCTGGTATAGATGAGAAATTCCAATTGAGAAAGTTTTTACATTGAAATGCAGAAAGAGACCTGGGAGCTAAAATACATGGAAAAAAAAAAGAGCATGTATAAGAAAAATGACAGAGTGTAAGAAACTAAATAAAAATGTTTCAAGATTTAGTACCAAGAATGTAACAGGGGCAAAATGTAGGCAGATCCCCATTAAAAGAGATAGTTTCTACTAAACTGGAAACTATTGCTATCATGTGGGGAGGATAATACAAAGTTATTGGGTCTGCCTTTCTTTTTTTTTTTTTTTTTTTTTTTTTTTTTTAATGTGGGTAGCTCCCTGGCTGGGAATCGAACCCAGGCCGCAGCATTGACAGCACCGGAGCCTTAGCCACTACACCACCAGGGAACTCCCCTGCCTTTCTTTTTGAATAGAACCTTGAAATCATAGATGTTTTATGTAAAATTTCATGGTTTTAAAATCTTTGCAACTTATTTTTAAACATCTAATGTATTAAATAGGAAAACAACACCTGTTGAGTTATATCCACCCCCGGTTTGCCAGTTAGTAAGGACCTCTGTGTTATAGAATTCATCTGAATAGTAAGCTCTCAAGGAACATTTTAAAAATATCATCTGCTATCCACAATTTTATTTAAATAGTCTAGCTGGAAAAGATAAGTAAAAGTGCATTTTATAAACAGTACTGCTTACCAAATCTGTATAGTGCTTGAATGTAAAGATGACATGTTGAGTAGGACCAATCTGTACTCAGTGTGGCCTGAGTGTTAGACCTTTTCTTATTTATCTATTAATTTAGGCAAATTAAAGTGTATGTATATTTCACAGTCCTATTATAGTAACCAAATATAACAAACACTACTGTAATCACTAAATTATCCTAATATGGGATGTAGAATGCCTGAACTCTCATTGAGCAGGCATTAACTAGGTATATAAAAATGTATTATTCTAAACAATTTTCAGAAGGAACAACATTATAAAATTGCCAAGTTTTACTTTTTCTCTTCATGACTAATTTGTCTAAGAATTTTCTATAACAAGTTGTTGCTTGGTGTATTTGTTTATCTTGGTCAGAAGCTTGTGTTTTGTTTTTGTTTTGATTTTTATTAAAAGTTTATTATCCAACCGTTGTATTGAATGAGTTCATACTGTAGTTCCATTTGCAAACATTTCTCCAATAAAATATTTCCACTTGAATGTTTAACCTTATCTCTTGAGAGTCTTCCCTCCCACTTAGTGCTCCAACTGTACTGAATAGGTGACAGTCCCTGAAGCATCATTTTATGCCTCTGACTTTGTACATGTTCTGCTCAGCTTGCGATCGTCTGTCTTTTGTCAGCTTGCCTAACTCCCTAGTCACCCTTGAAAACACAAGCTACAAGTTTCCTTTTCCAAGAAGCTGTTCTTTCTCTCAACCCAAAACTAACAACTCTAAGAGCTTATCCAAGTAATAGATATATACTTCCAGTGATACAGTTAGTGAACTGTACAACACTGCAATTTATTCATTTTAAAGTCTGATTTCCCTCTGAGCTAATGAGCTTCTTGCCTGGTTAGGGGCTGGCTGTATTTTAGTCACGTCTGTATTCTCACACTCACATCCGGCCTGCTTCCTTGACAGTTGGTCGAGTCAGGCTGGACGGTTTGAAGTTCTGAATAGTTCATTTTTAATCCAAAATACGTTGTTACCAATTTAAAAATAAACACTAATGTAAGGGATTTAAAATCCTAATCAACATCACTGTAGCAACTGCCAACCTCCACGTATTTCACTTTTGCAGTTTTTATTCATTGAGAGTCATAATGACAGGAATGCAAGTGGATTTAGTGCAAGTGGATTTACAGAAGTACCAATAATTAGGAAATGTTCCCAGGGATCCAGTAGAAGTGTAATTACTTGATCCACAGAGCAAATCTGAAGCAGTTCCTTAGCTCTCTCTCTGGAGAGGATGGGCTCCAGGCTTGGGGGTTCTTAACTTCCTAAACCTTGAGGGGACGGTAGCTCCTCCCCTCAGGGGCCGCTCCCTGGGAGGAATGGTGAGATGAGGGCTGTTCAGTCTCTAGCACCAGATATTGCCAAGAAAAGGAACAGACCAAACCAACTGCTGAGCACCTTAGGGAATCCTCCCTGGCTCCCCCATGTGAGTGAAGAACGTGGGTGGGCTGTGTGCACGTCTAGAAGAAAGGCCCTCCAGGGCTGCTGGGTCTTAGAATCTTGTTTCTCCACAGTGGAAGTTTAAATGGGATTGGAATTTTCTTGACATCTGCAAAAAGACTATCCATAAAGGCAGTGAAAGAGAGTCAAATACAAATTTCTGAGGATACCTTCGTCAGCACTTGTTTCCTGCAGGATTCTGAGAGGGGGTCGTCATCCACTACCCACGTTGAGTGGGCAACAGGCTAATGAGTTCATGCGTGCATTTGCACTTTTGAGACTGAGGTGTGCATGGAATATAAAAAGTCTTCTTCCTCCTTCTCCCTCCCTCCCCCATTCACTCTACTTGGGAGGGAGTGTGGGTGTATGTGTGTGTGCACACGTGTGTATGTTTAGCAAAAGTGCTTCGAAGACATTCCTCTTGTTGTAATGCATCCCCAGCTCTTTCTGAAGCATTTCTCCACCAAGAAGCATCTGTAATCTGTCCTCTGAAGAAGTGCCCTCTCCGTGCTAATGAGGTGCTTCCCTACCCAGGGAGCTGATACTCTGGTGTTCTGGGAGAGCTGCTTGACTTCCTCCTGGTGAACTGAGAGAGAGAGAAGGGTGGAGAGAGAGAGAGAGAGAGAGAGGGAGGGAGGGACGGAGGGAGGGAGGGAGGGAGGGAGGAAGAGAGAGAGAATAGAGAGCACTTCCCTGCATTCTGCACTGTGCAAGCAGCTCCCCCCACTCCAGAAAATAGCAGCCTCCACTCCCTAAACCAGGAGATTGTCTGATTTTTCTCATTTTCCTGCTAGGAAGAGGGAAAGACCAGTGACAACTCTGAGCTCAACTGCTGTTAACCGTCACTCTCATATACACAAGGATGCTCATCTAAAAAGAATGCTTAGAAAATGGGAGGCCTGGAGTGCCCTGGGCAAGGCTGGTACGAACTGCCTGGGAGGGAGCCTAGCATGGCCAACACTTAGCTGGAGCTGGGCCACCACAGATCCTCAGCTTCACTGAGGACTCCTCCTGCTCCAGGGGATACCATCTGAATGCTATTCTCACATTTTACAAATTTCCTCTCCTTGGCTCTACCTTCCCTAATCCCAACCTCTCTATCAAGAGAAGGTGAGGGAGTTGTGCCTCCCGGACTTTCCCAGCACCTAAGATGTGCTCCTTTAGGAAGTGGTGGGCGGTGTGCACAAGTCTGATCCTGATCTTTTATAAGACAAAAGAAACAGCAAGAAGTAAGAGACAGGGGGACATACAAGTCACAAGTAATCCAGGGTGTAAGCAAAAATCAGTAAATAAAAGGTGAATATATGAGTAGACCTTGCCAAGGTTATCATACTTTTCTGAGTTTGTACAGCGCCGCCAATATAAGCGCACAGCGGCAAGTTCACAAACTTAATTGTCAGATTTTGGGGATGACAACAGCTCTGATGGTCATTCCAGAAAAAGAGTTCCAAAAATTGCTTTGAAGGGTGGAGTAAGAGTGGGTGTTGATGCTTAATTCCCCAAGGGGAGTACTTCAAAGGTGACCGTAGTGATACTCAGCAATGAGGTATGCAGCACTTTCTCTAGGATGAGTTTGCAAACTTAATTGTCCGTACTTGCATGTCAAAAAACAGAAGAAAAATGTCCAGATATGTTGAAAATAAGTAGAGGGAGACCTGGCTTCCATTCTATAACTTTACCCAAAGTCTTCCCAAGAAGCACCTTCTCTGCATGCTCTTCAAAAAAGAGCAAAACGTGTCAGACAGTATCAAAGGAAGCAAACAGTACGTGGCCCTGACAAACAAGCAGACGGAGAACTCTTCGGCACAAGCGGCCCTTGGCCTGAGGGAGAGGGCAGCGCTGGGATCATGCTGCAGAGCGCCTGCGAGGAGGAGAGTGCTGACTGCTAAGAGGGGTGGACGGGGGATAGGGAGAAAATGCTCAGTGTTTTCCTTCAGGTTACATGAAAATGAAAATAAAAACATTGACAGTTCATATTTTTCTTTTAAATATCAAGATGAAAGAATTAAATTGTTGCGTTACTCACAGCTGCACCTTCATGGACAAAACTTAATTTTCCTTTCCTTGCTCTGGGTGGTAAAGTCCCCGTAGCCTGAACAGTGTCATCAAAATAAGCTGTATGAGGGACATGCTGTGTAGGAAGACAGAAAGACTGGGGACGTCAGGACACCTCTTTAGGGGGTGGGTAAAGGAAGAGGCGTGTGTGAAGATGGAAGGTTTCTAAGGGGAAAGTGTGCGGTCCAGGATAAACAAAGCCAGACGCTGAAGGGCAAGGAGGGGGTTCATTCAGGAGCTACTACAGCAGGGAGAAGAGCTCAGCATGAGCTGAATTCAAATCCTCAAAATAAATGGCCGGGGACTTCTGAGAGACTGGGGCTGCTACACAAAGGCAGTGAGAGGCCCTCAGGGGGTTGATCCATGTGTCCAGGCCACCTGGGTTTGTTATTTGGTGTCTATCCTGAGGAAAACCACACCGATACATTTATGACAGGAAGGAGGGGTACTAGTTGAAGGAAGGCTCCCACAGATGAGAGGTCCTAATCTTCCCACAGGGACTGGATGTCCTTCCAAAACCCTCTACTTAGACTTGACCGAACTCTACCATGCTTCTATCGATTAAGACCATGAGCCTAGAATGACCTTGACTCTTTTAAAATACATTCCTAAGAAATTTCAGTGCTCTGCTGAGACTGCTCCATATAAAGCCATTTAGATACAGGTAGATAAAAAATAGTTTTGTGGCTATGAATTAATAAAGTGGTCTTAATGTTAAGCTCATTTTTATGCCCTGTTTATAATATAGCCTAAAACTTTAAGATTAATGATTTCCAGCACAGGCCATATTAGATCTTATATATAAATAGCTACATTAATTCATAATTTATTCATTCGTTACTATAGGCATGGGACTTTTTTGAATTAACAGGACATTTTAAAAGTATACTTTGAGAAATCCATTAATTATTAATATTTTGGGGGTCTTATTTTAGTAGTTGGGAGTAGTAATGGTGTTTTCTTGATACTGTCAAGGAGAAAACCACAGTCCCAAAGTGGCATAAGTTGTGTTAAAGCCCGTGATACCAATCCTAAATTTAATACCTGACCTAACTACTGTTTCAACTTCTCCTGGAAATATAACCTTAATTAACCAGTCTGGGACTTCTTATTTATTTATTTATTTTGTTAGACTTACTGGAGTGACATGGGTTACAAGAATTACTTAGGTTCCAGGTGTACAATTCTAGGGTGCATCATCCATGTGTTGCTACATAAGGTGTTCACCACCCAGAGTCAGTTCTCTTTCCATCTTTCTGGTCAACGCCAACACAGCTAAGGTAATCTGTGAGGTGGGTTCTCTCCGTCCCCCAGCCCCCACCCCCTCCGATAGAGAGAAGAGGCAATTTGAAGGACAAAAACCCTTGCTGTCCCTTTTCTCCACAATGATACCCCAGTCTAAAAATAATCCCTTTTTTTTCTTTTGTTAATAGCTCCCTTACTCCACCCTTTTTCACACACACACACACACACACACACATTTGTACAACTCCTCAAAGTTCCTTCTACTTGCTAGATGGGATGCTGTTGGATACATGAAATTGATTAATAAAGTTAATTAAACCTTCAAATTTAGTTGGTTGAATTTTATTCTTAAACAACAGTTAGAACCTCATAATCAATATGAAGTATCATAATAACTCTGCATATTTTTTTCTGTTGCTGGCATAAAGTTTTATTGGCATGTCTATTAAAATGCTGCATTAGTTTAGGGAAATCTTTTAATATAATCTAGGTATAATGGTAGAATAAAATTTTAGAAAAGATTAATTTATATTCCGTTCCTACTTCAATGGGAAACAATTTAAACTTAATAAACTATACATATGTTTATTATTTTTATATAATGTAGTTTCCTTCAAAATTAATGACATAAACCTTCATAAAAGATACAAGCTAAATTACTAATAACAATCCCTTGAGTGTAGGAAATATACACTGGGTGTCTCTGTTTTTCTCCAGGACCTTGCACACTGTTTTACACTTAGTGTAATAGCAATCATTTATCTATTAATACAGTAATTACACAAGAATCCTTTTAAATTTAAAACTTACTGGATAGAGAATACCTATAGATTTGTTGAGACAATTTGTATGTTTGCCTTATTTCTGCATATGTTGTAAGTTATCTGAGCACAGAAACTGTTCTTAAAATAGCCATTAAATTTATAGAATTGGAATGGAAACAAGTTGAAAAATTCATTGCCATTCAGTAACTAGAAAAGTTTCTTCCCATCTGAAACGAACATTCTTTCCTTGTCTATACCTTTCTTCTCATTAAGCTTCTAGTGTGCATGCACTGTCATTTCTTTTGATTTTTGTTTTTAATATTAAATTCACTAGCTCTGCTCCCAGCATTTGGCTGATAATTCTTTGCTGTCAGTTCTTATTTCACTGGAACTTTTGGCTGCAAGTTGTCCCTGTCTGATCACTCTTTCTTCAAAGTGGCCACTCATTTGGTTTCTGTGACTGTTCTTTCTCTCCAGTGTACTTTTCATGAGCTCCTTTTCCTCCACCTATTCCTTAAATGTTGTCCTTCTTCCACATAGTGTTTATCACCTGCTAATATTGGAGGATTCACTTATGTTTTTTCAGTAGAGTTTTATAATTTTCACTCAAAAAACATTCCCAGCATCTAACCCAGTGTTATCTGTGAATGAACAACCCCTGCAGGCTTCTGTACTCTCTTCTCATCCTTTATTTGGTTGATTTTACCTCTCCTCAAGGTTTCAGATGCCATTTATATGCTAATGTAAAGTCTCTAGCTCCAAGCCAGATTTCTTTGAATTTGAAGCTCTTAATCTCAGTATGTTTAAAACTAAACATGTTGTTATTTTCTGTAAATGGTTCTAATCTCAATTTTTAAAAATCAAACTCAGATACTTGATAGTCAGTCACTCAGGCCCTCCCATCCAGCCCTCATCCTCAGTCAGTCAGACACCAAACCCAGCATATTTCTCCAATCTAATTTCTGCAATTCATGTGTTGTACTTCTGTTCTAGTTTACACTGCCACCATCTACTCTCAGGAACAGCGTAAATGATCCTCTGGTCTGTCCAACTCATCCTCAACCCTGTACAGCTCCTTCGTATATTTCTTTAAAACAAATTTTTACTCTTTTCCAAGTTCACTTTTAAAACTCTGTACCTCAGCTACCATGCATGTTTCTCCACATAGGACGCAGTCTCCCACCTCTACGCTCTACCTGAAGCTCCATTTCACTTCCTTACTCCTCCCTCATCACTCATCTCAGGCACCATTTCCTCCAGTCACTCTTCCTTAAAGTCTGGCTGGTTTTAGATGTCCTTCCTCAGTGCTTCTAAAATGCACTTTGCGAATATCTGTCACACACAGTCCATCTCTATTCCTGGACTATGAACTCCTTGAGGGTATAAAATATCTCCAATATCTCTGTATTCCTAACACCAAAACAGCGCCTAATACCTAGTCAATATTTATCAGTCAGATTAATAATAAATGAGGAAATAGAGCAATAGTTTTGCTTATAATTTATGTGATGGATCATACTACTAAAGAAGCAATGTGTTAAAAAAAAACTGGGTCTGAAAGTCAGGAGACTTATATGCTTCTATTATTAAAGGGGGAAAAATAAAGGAACAAAAGAAGGAAAGGAGAGAGGGAGGGAGGGAGGGAGGGAGGGAGGGAGAGGGGAGAGGTATAACCCTTCTGTTTCATCCGTCTGTTGGGTGACAAGAGTTAAGAGAACACGTTGTAGCAGAGACGGGAGCTCCAGGCCAGGAGGCTCACAGTTACACGTTCCCTACTTGCGTGTGAGGTCCTGAAGCAAGCTGTATAGCAATGACCGACATCAAATAGGACTAGTCCTAGGATGGCAACCTGTACGAAGCTGGAGTTCATAGAAGGGAATACCTTCGTGCCCTTCTTACTCCTCTTCTTTCCTCTTTTTGCTCTATGTTTCCTTGTGTTTTATGTCTTGTCGATCATTTCTATTTTTCCACCTTTTTATTCCAACTTTTATCTTTTCTCTTATATTTATGCAGTGACCATCGTACATTTATATTTATACAGTCCTTTCTAACACCGGTGTCAGGAATACGGCGTCACGTGGAGACATACTCACTGTCGGTTGTTACGCTCGGGACTTAAGTCTGTCACATTTCAACACGCTGGGACAGAGCTCTACTGAAGTACATTCGTTATCACACTTTGACCAGATTATTACAAGCTGAAGCGTGAATTCACTTGTGCAAATTATGTGGTCTAAAGAGGAAATTACCAAGCATTTTATTATCTAAAATTACCAAAAGCCGAGATTGGAGTGTTGGTTCACTGCTGCGTTCTCAGAGATCTGTCACAGCATCTGCCATAGCCCCCTCACCCGCCACTGCTTTTCTCTTGTTTGTTGTCACTGATAGATGTTATATATTTTTCCAGATGTTACAAACTTTTCTTTTCAATGTATTTTTCCCTACTTAGAATGTAAGTCTATAATGGAAGAATTTTTGTTTTATTTTGTGTTTTCCTTTAATAAATATTTATTAAGTAAAAGAATGAATACTAAAATATAATGATGCTTCTGAGCTGTTCATCAGAAATTATACATAGTTTGTTCCTCTTTCATTTGCTACCTTTGCAGGAGAACTGGGACACTTGGCAATAACTTGTAATGCTAATTGCAATTACTTGCGAGCATATCATTATCTTTTATTTCATTGAAATGGGATTCAATGATTTACTATCTGCTTTGCAAGTTTCATACATTCAGTTCCAAAAAAGAAATACAGAGTTAACTCTGGGGAACCCTCTAGTGGAGATATGCAGTTGTCTGTCCTCCATGCCCTACCCTGCCCCCACAGTAGCCCCAGGCCATGCCCATCAGCATGGACACGCTTTTCTTCATATCCTACGTGCAGTTATTGCTGCATAATTTATGTGGCAGTTACTCTTGTACTTTTTCACATCACTTTTGTTATAGTTATAAAATGTTATTTAATTTTTATGTTGTTGTTTTCCTCAGCTACATTTTAAACTCCTTGAAGGCAGTGGCTATTTCTTATTCTTACCACAGTTCATATAATAGGCACTTAATAAATGTTTGTCTCATCTGATACACCATGGCATACAGCATTTATTAACTAAATCACTGACTCAATCTCAATTACAACTTTGACTTTAAGTGTAGTTTAAAGTGCATATCAGTTTTACTCAGATGATATTTCTTTCAATACAGTTCAGTAGTAAAAGAGAACTCATTAGAATTTTTTTAGACCATCATTACAACTGAAATATTTCTTTTTTCCTTAATTTAAGAGCTCTGCAACAAATCCTCTTCAAATTACCAAACCTTTTTGATAAATAAAGTGTTGCCATTACTGATAAGATAAACTGAGGTAAATGTTTATTACCATATAAAAGAACATAAGTAGGCCCTTGAGCCACTGCTGCTGGGGCTCACTCCTACCTCTTTGGAGTGTACTTTCCCTTTTAATAAACTGTCTCTCTGTTTTACCTTATTTTCCTTTCAATAAACTGCTTCTTAGTTTTACCCCAAACAAAAAAAAAAAAGAGAGACAGAGAACATGATAAACATGATATACAAGAATTACATGATAACACAGCATTACTTTTCCAATATAAAAGTAACAAATATTTCTAATGAGTAAATACATAGTAGATGAAATCTCCTATTCAATTACTTCAAATAATCTTTACCAACCAATATAGATACATGTACAGATTATAGAAATTATGTGTGCCTATATATATTTTGCATATACACACAAGTAGTATACATGTGCATTTTTATATATAGTTTTAAATTACATATGTAATATATGCATTATTAATTTTGCCATCTAGGTGTTGATCTACCTATTGGAATAAACCAGAATGTGATAAGCATTTCAAGTTTTCATAATGGTTAGCCTAAAGAAATTCAGCAATTGTAATGATTTCCTAGGAATATTTAAAATTTTGTCAGAAAAGAATTGTAATAATGATAGTGATGAGTCATAATAAACTTTATAGACATGCATCATCTATATGCAGTTTCGGTATTGGGAATAAATCTAATTAGTTCCCCACAGCAACAAACTAATGAAAGTATAATAAAAACTTCAGGAAGATTTTAATATCTTAGAAACCAAGACTTATAATACAGGTTTCTGTGAATGTGTTGGTTTCAGAATGTCTTTAGGAAATTAGATTTTGTGTCAGTTAAAGGGAATAAACTCGATAACTAATCTTGATGCATACCATAGAATCACAGCCTCCTTGCTGGATAAACAACTTAAGTTGTTTGGTATATGAAACTGATCAACTAACACTGGTCACAAGAGGAAGATGACAAGGACATGAGTCATAAAGGAATGTTTCATTAACATAACTACAAATAGATAAGTATCCCATTCTGCATAACCCACAACAAAAAATAAGTAAATAATAATAGAATAAGTATATTTCAGATACAAAGACATTAGATGTAATATATTATTCAGATTTTTTTTCTTATTTTCTTTCCATTTATGACACTACTAGCAATCAAAAGTAATGACTTAAAAGTTTTGGCGTATACTGAAGATGATGGATAGTTTTTGAATAAAGAGAGAATTATATAATACAATTTTACAAGATTCCAGATGTAAGAGAAATAATAGTACGATGTTCCAGAGACAAGAAATAACAAGTGTTGGAGAGGCTATAGAGAAAAGGCAACCCTCGAACACTGTTGGTGGGAATGTAAACTGGTACGGCCACCGTGAAAACAGTACGGAGGTTTCTCAAAAAATTAATGAAGGTACCATACAGTGCAACAATCACTCTTCTGTGTATCTACCCCCAAAACAGGAAAACATTTATTTGTGAAGGTACATGTACCTCTATGTTCATTGCAGCATTACTCACAATAGCCAAGACATGGAAAAAAACTAAACATCCTTGGATGGCTGACTGGATAAAGAGGGAGTGGTACATATACATAGTGGGATACCTTTGGCCATAAGAAATAATAAAATACTGCCATTTGTGACAACATGGTAAGTGAAATAAGTCAGATAGAAAAGAATAAGAACCATATGATTTCACTCATATGAAGGTTATACAATAGAAAGCAACAGATGAACAAACAAAACAAAACAGACTCACAGACATGGACAATAACCTGGTGGTTACCGGAGGGGAAGGGAGGAAGGGAGTGTGAACAGGGTAAAGGGGGTCAAGTATACGGTGACAGGAGATGAGACTTCGGGTGGTGAGCACACAATGCAGTATACATATGATAGAACTGTACATCTGAAACGTCTATGTTATTAACCAGTTACCCCAATACATTGAATTTAAAACGTTTATTTAGTTTAACATTTTTCTTAAGAATTATACCCTCAAATATTTGCCCTCTTAGCTTCAGAAATTCATTCTTATTTATCTTTGTTTTGTATCAAGTTTATTAAAACACAGATAAAAGATCTCTTCATTATGAGAAAGAATGCAATATTTAAAATTGAATATTATAGACATACATATATATTTAGCAGCTATTTGTATTACTAAAATTATTATTATTTTTTTTGGCTTTAATTTCTTCTTCTTTTTTTTAATTCATTTTTATTGTTAGACTTATTGGGGTGACATCTGTTAGCAAGGATTACATAGGTCTCAGGCATACAATTCTACAGTGCATTGTCAGCTTGTTGTGTAATAAGTTCACCACCCAGTGTGAGTTCTCTTTCCATCACCTTATATTTAGCTTTCCCCCCTCCTCTCCCACCCCCTCGTATTACTAAAATTATTAATTTTCACTCAAAGAAAATTTAGTTACAAATTATCCTGAAGTATTTAACTATTTATAAAAGGTGTTTTTGTTCAATAAGCTTGCTATTTTTCCCTTTGTGGAAGCTGAAATTCTCCTCTCTTTGGCTGGTTGACCTTGGCACACAGTGGCTATCTCACGTCAGTAGTTCGATTTCTTTTTCACTCTATCATGTTTAATGCTTGCTTGTTTTAACAATGTATTGTGTCTGTTAATGTTGTTTGATGCCCATTTGCCTTCTTGGATCAGTATTTCTCCTCTAATTTCATTCTGTTGGTTTAATCTCTTACCCTTTTTGCTCATATTTTATTAATTTTAGGTTCATATAAATGCTTCGCTAGGGAAAGGGACTTGGGATATTTTTCAGGTGTTTTATCTTCTTCTTCTACGCTTTTTCCTGGGTCATTCAGCCCTATTTCCTGCATCCCTGTCTGATGTACACTAACAAAATAAAGGCAGAATTGCTATATACCATTTCTCTCCATCTTTTCCATGCTTGGGGATTTTAATCCAGACTGTTTCTTCATTTTACATGTTTGGTGAATGCTTTTTGACTCCCTTGTTCTCTTTACTTCCTTCAATCAGTATCTCAATTGCTGGTTGTACCCCTGGCAGCATTCTGGTAACAGGTAATGAGGGTTATACAAGTCCATTAGGTAGTCAGAGAAAGTCTGTTTTATTATGTGTTATTTGAGCAAACACCAGAATGATAAGAAGGACCTGCACATACAAGGCTTGAGAAGGAAAGCGAGGGCTTGGTCTAGGGCAAAGAGGGGGAATTGAATGTTTCAGGGGGAAAACAAAAGACAGAACTGGGCCACAGGGCATACAAGGGGCTGGGAAATTAGTCAGGAACAGAGAGTGTAAATTCCTCAGCAGCACTGTATGAGCATGCTAGGGCTGCCATAACAAAGTACCACAGACTGAGTGCCTTAGAGAACAGAAATGTATTTCTCATGGTTTTGTAGGCTGAACGTTCGAGATCAAGGTGTTGGCAAGTTTGATCCCCCCTGAGGCTTCTCTCCTTGGCTTGCAGATGGACAATCTTCTCACTGTGTCCTCACAAGGCCCTTTGTCTGTGCACACCCCCCACCCAGGGTTTCTTCTTGTAAGGACACCTGTCGTGTTGTATTAGGGCTCTCTCCTTATGACCTTGTCTAATTAAGGCCCTATTTCCAAGTCAGGCACATTCAACAGTACTGGGAGTTAGGGCTTCAACATTCAAGTATGTGTTTTGGGGAAACACAGTTCAGTCCATAACCGTGACTAAGGCGTTGGATTTAATTAAATACAAGTGTCAAGCAGGGCCATGAGAGGAAGTGTCTTGTATTAAGCTAGATGGGGTGAGTGACTTCTTACATGTATTTCTCATCCTGAGTTGAAGTGTGGGGACGAGTATTACTTTTGTCCACGGTACATCAGGTTTGGGCACGGCGTCGGGAGAACTCAGTAGGGAGCACGCAGCCTCTGTTGGAGGCCCGATCCCACTTCTTTTCTGAGCCTGGGTTAGAATTCTCTCCACCAAGCCTGAAATACATTTTAGTCTTTTAGTCGGGGAATTCTGCAGTCTAGCTTAAAAGCCCAAAGCTCTGATGGTTCAGGCGACTTAATCAGATGACCCCTCCCTAGAAGCCAGTTCCACTCCCCTCATCAGATGGAAGAGCAAGGAGGATTTCGGGGGAGTGGTGGCTGAAGGACAAGGGACCTGCAACTCTCTACGTTCCTCTCCATCCTTACCCACCCAGCACTCTGCTCCCTCACAGAGTCCTTTATTTTCTGGGCATTCCTTAGAAAAATGATCCAGACAGAGGTATGATGACTTTACTCCGTCCACTTCTAGTTCACTCTGAAGAGCAATATGGACAGTGCTTTCTCCCGGAATTTTTTCTGCTTCAAATGAACTTCCATTGAGAGGGTTTCCTTCGTAACTTTTTCTGTATGCAGCCTCCGTCCCTCAGTGTCCCGCATTCTCTATTTGTGAATGCTAGGGAATATTCTTTATTGTCTAACCACATTTTTATCCTCTGCTTGTCTTCTGGGGGCAGACTTAATGAATGCACCAATATGCCAGAAGTTTCACATGATTTCTTTTGGACTACTACTTTTCAAATTTTATGGCAAAATGCTCTATCTCTTTTCTTAATGGATTGCCCCTGGTGGAAAAGAAAATGCTGGCACACATTTTGTTGCTGTTATTTTTATTACTGTTACTATTATTTAGTTTGGTGTTGGTGCAGGCAAAATCAGTGATCTGGGTTACACGTGCCCTAAAATCTCTAAATATTTTTTTATGCTGCACATTCTTGTGGTTGCTTCATGTTTGGTTTTGTATTTGATTCAGTTACATGGCAGCCTCTTCCTCTATTTATTGTTACATTGACTTCACTAGTTATTTTTTAATTAAACAGTATTTCTGCTGCTGGTTTTTAATCAAGAAAATGAAGCAGAGCAATTAGCCGCTTGAAATTATGAAGAAACTAAACCACACAGCTCTTAGCAGCTATTGATTCTGTCCTCTTTTAAAAACATTCTCAATGAAGAAGAGAATGCAGAAAAGATGGCTGTGAACAGGACAGAGATGACACAGGCTCAGAAATGACACCCTTAAGCTAATTACCTACAGTAAATGGTTTAAATGTGGGCTAATAAGAGACTGAGGAGTCAGCATGTTAAAACCAGTGTAACAGAAGACACGAAATGAGACAAAAGAAATGAGGGACAGAAATATATGCATGGAAGGCAAGTTAAATGGGCGGGTAAGAAAATTACATTGCTTTGTGTTTTCTTCTAGTTAGACTGAATGACCTTCACTGGTAATGATTTTGAATCCAGTATTTGTTAAGAGAACCCAGAATGAGGGGCTGATAGTATACGGGTGAACTCCTTTTGGCCTTCTCAGCCCCCTTTAGCCCCTCTCCCTTCCCCGTGTGGTGTAATCACCACACACAGCAGAAAAGCACACGCGTGGGAAGGCTCATAAGCATGGACGCTGCGGCCTATGCTTATCGAACTGAAGGATTTTTCCAATGATACTCTCCTTATCAGTTACAAAACTGCCAGTTTATACATTAATAACTTTTCAACTGATGAAAGGATATGCTATCAAAACACTTTTTACCAACTTTAACTGAACTGCTAGTTCCAGGAGAACCAGCCCTCAGTTGGCTATCTGTCTCTATTCTGGTGTAAAACCACTTTTTATAAACTCATTATCATATACTAATAAATGCAAATGATATAATTTATTATTTCTGTGACAAATTTGTGATGGGCTACATGGGTGGGTGGAGTAATGGAACGTAACACATAGGCAGCATTTTGGACCTGTGTATTTTTCTCCTCAATAAGAAGACTTTGCTAAACTCCACAAGATCTTAATGAATACGTACTTGACTAATAAAGACGAATGGAAGGAGGAATAAAATCTAATAACCTTTTTATTGTTAAAGGTCAAAAAAAAAAAGGGAGTGATTACAAAATCAGTCCAGCAGATTACATAGCTATAATAGTTTCAAAAAGATTAGATTCTTCTTGCATAGTTTTAAATGTCATTCTTTGATCTGATTCAGTCATTTTAGCAGTATTATAAATCTTAAAGATGTATATTTAGTTGGCCTATTTAATATGTTTAAGGTCTATTATAGGAATATAGAAATGTTTTCCAATCTTTTCAGATTAGAAATAGCAAAAGTGCAACACTGGATAGGGTTCACTTTCCAAAAACAAAATGTATTTCTGATTTAAGTAGGTTAATTATAGAGTATTAAATTAAAGAAAAGTGAGGCTAGCTGATAGAATTCAGCCTAAGGATCTAGAAACTCTTTCTTAGGTCACACTATAGATCTGGGCAGTCAGAGGAGTTGCTGCTCCTGTGAGAGAGAATGCTCCGTGTTGAGAAGAGGTCAGACGCTCACCCAACTGTTCCAGGACACTGCAGACCCTGCCGTGGTCCTCATTGGGAAAACAGCACCTCACACTCTGCCTTTCGTCCCATTTACCTCATGTCTGAATTCTAGTTTCCTAGGAATACATCTAATAGGTGATCCTAAATCACATTCAGAACTCCAGCTATAGCAGAGTCCGGGAAATATAGATTCCCAGCCTGTGCAGTCTAGGAGACATACTGAAGAAGTTAGAGGATCCATTGAATGTGTCAACTTAGTATCTATCACTTTATACTGTGGGTGTTGCATACAGATCCCTTGGATTTTGGGGCACTTTACAGGTTTCAGGGTGCCTTTTGAAATTTGAATGCATTTGATCGTCTCCACAAGATAATAATGGCTATAGGTCAGGTGTTTGATTTTCAACTGTTTTTGTACTTAGCAATACTTTGAAGAAATACTTCTATGGCATTTGTATACCTTTAATTAACAGTATTATAATACATGACATAAATGTATCTCAAGTTATTTAACAATCCATCATTAATGGACATTTGAGTTCCCTTTTTCTTCCCCTTCTAAACAATGCTACAACAAATACCCTATTTATTTCTTATTGCTAATAGTGGCTTTGTGAGCAAGTAATATTATATAAGCCCAATTTCTAGAAAGTGTCCTTAAATGGAGGTAAGGCACCTCCATTTCTTCCACACAACAATTAAAATGCAAATGTGATGGCCAGAACTCAAGTGTTCATCTTAAGTCATGAGGTATAAGCTATGGGCTAAGGATGGCAGCTGCAGACAGGACCCTGATGACCATGGAGTATCCTAACCAGATTGTGTATTTCTAAGCTTATTTTATGGGAGACAGATTTCTATTTCATTACACCACTGCCATATTAGATTTTCTGTTAATTGCAGCCAAAAGCATTTGCTTTCAATCGTCAAATTATGTTTCAAAAAGGTTGCATGCTTTACATTTCCATCAACAATTGAATAAAAGCAGGGAGTTCCCTGGTGGTGTAGTGGCTTAAGGCTTCGGCACTGGCGCTGTCAGTGCTGCGGCCTGGGTTCGATTCCCAGCCAGGGAGCTACCCACATACAAAAAGCAAAAAAGAAAAAACAAAAAACAAACAATTGAATAAAAGCATACTGTCCCCCACATTTTCACTTGTTAATTTTGCCAATTAAATGGATAAAAAAATATCTATGTTACTTTAATTTGGATTCTCTTAATATTGTATTTGAGACTGTTTCCATATACATTTTTCCATTTCAACTTGCTTTTCTGTGAATTATGGTGCCATATTGAGAAGTCTTTTATTAAAATGTGTGAGAACTTTTGGTACAATATGGATAAACTGGTATTTCTTAGCTATCATGTTGTTTTTCTTAAAATTTCTATATTAAATAATAACAGTAATTGCAAGTATATTTCTAAAGTAGTTTTTATTGAAGTCTATTTTAGTGTTTCTTAACTAAGTGTTTCTTGTGGGTAAATTATTGTTATTAAAATAAGATCCTTCTGTAGCTATTTTAAGTTTTTTTTTTTTTAAATAAAAAATGACAGGTAACTTTTTGAAATTAAAAAAAATGAGAGCAAGATCAAATATTCTTAGTCATGCAAAGTTTCTAAAGTTTATGTCCATGCACCCCATTAAGAGGATATGAAAAATGTAATTGGAAAGTAACCAAGATAAAGAGAGAATAAAAAAAAATAGAGAGTGCCAGTAGAAAAGAGTGTATTACTAGTTTCCATTCTAACTCCCACGGCAAAGTGATTACCCATCCAGTGGTAACACTAGGCTGTGAACCTTGATGAAAAAAAGGAAAAGTTCTAGAATGTACAACTGGTGTGCCTCATGGAGTTGTTTTATAATTTGTAAAAAAACATGAGAGTCAAATATTGTTTTCTAAAAATAAGCTAGATAATTCTTACCATTTTATTAACTCAAGTGTTTTTCAGAATCAAGTAAATATTATGCTGCCTATGATTTTCTTCCAAATGCTGAACTCCTCACCTAGACCACGTTCTAGGGGCCAACACTCACACACAGGTGCCTAACACTATTAGTAGATCCAAGGCCAGTCTGATGCTAGACACCTTGTGAGCTATTACTGTAACTACAAGTATAAATTTCCTTTTCATGTTGCTTGAAGTCACAAACACTTAACTTTGAATCCCATAAAGTTGATGAACTTTTCAGTATCTCCATTTCCTTATCTATAATCCTAATCTTACATGTTGGAAAAACAGACATATTAATGTACGTGGAGGCACTTAATTCAGTTCCTAGCATATAATAGGTTCCCAATACATGTAAACTTCATTGATCCCTTATGTGATGCTACCTGGAAGATAATTTGAGTACATGTAAGTATGTATTAATATATAGGCTGTATTGCCTGCTATAAAGTAGTGGTTCTCAACCCAGAATAATTTTGCTCCTCCCCCAGTGTCCCATGCACAAGGGACATCTGGTGATGTCTGGAGGTATTTTTATTGTTATAATTGGGAGGGGAGCTACTATGCGCATATACTGGGTAAGGCCAGGAACGCTGTTAAACATTCTACAAAGCACAGGATTGCCCCCCAACAGAGAGAATCTCTAGTTCAAAATGTCAGTAGTGCCCTGCTTTAAAGGAACTTGCCATCTAAAATATCTAAGCGTGTTCCTGACTAGATTCGTAGCAAAACTGAACACGTACCTCAATAAACTTGTTACATCCTAGCACTGTGCACTTCACAATGGTTTGAGGGAGATGCACACTGCATTTCCTGACTAGGCCTTTGGGAAGTCTTTCTACCAGGAGCTAGGAAACATAACATTGATCTTTAGCAATACCAACATCAACTGCAATATGTAAAGATACAGTTTTATATGTTTAAGGCAACCTGGCTCAAATTTCAAGGTCATTCCTTCTACCACGTGGCTGTCAACTATCATCTAAGCTGTGATATTTGTACTGCATAGTAGTTGGCAAAATGACCAACAGAGCGTAGATGAGCCACAAAGAACGTAGCAGTCTGTACTATGCCACAAAAGAAAATGACTGACGGCTGGTGTTCTGGTGCAGGAATTGGGTAGACAGGGTACCTATTTATTTGATTGATGTGTCAAGTGATGCAATTTTTATGATTTATTTAAGGTGAAAATTTTCACATCTCTTTTAATAAAGCAGGATGTACAATGAAGAAAATGTATTTTATGAGGACATTTTGGGAGTATTTTAGGCTTTTTTAAATTTTTCTATCAGACTTTTTGCAAATTTCTCTTTGATGCTTCTATAAATCAATAGTTGATTCATGAAATGTAGATTCTGCATACTCTCTAAAATCACAAAATCTTATATAAGGTCATTATAATTGATTAATGTAAGCATAACTTACCCTCAAAATTTGCACATTTTAAATGGTAATTTTTAAATGTTAGTATATGTAAACCAGCATATATCAAATAAATTGTAAGCTTTTCCACAAGTATAGTAATTCATCTGCATATTCCACATATTGATACCACATATAACCCCTACAAAAATCCATTTAAATATTGCCAGAAAACTATACAAACATAAAATATTCTTGTGAAAACCTCAACTTCTGACTGTCCCAGTAACTGTTTTTTATTTGTTAAAATAATATGGATTTGATAAAATTACAATGTTCTTAATAACGCATTTTATTATATCACACTTTTTTTTTCTTAACTTACCAAAATTTAAAAATCAAAAACAGATAAAATAAAACAATTTTAGGTCGCAATGTGGCAAACTTCTTCAAATCTCTTTTAATCTGTGCTGATACAGAATATAAGAACCATGTATTAAAAAGCCAACAAGACAGTTTGCAAAATTTCCAAAGGTGGGTTCAAAGGAAACTACTGAATATATCAGTCATGCAAACTAGTATGAACCTACCAGCTCAGGGCTTAGAAGACAGTATGTATAGGTCTAATGCCATAGAAAAATGAGGGGATTTACCTCACCATTTTGGTCACAATCACTATCCTATTGCTATCTTAGAAACAAACAAAAAACAACCAACAATAATTCTCATAACCCCTAAAGGGTTTTCAAGTTTATGGCTGATAATTAGGAGTGCATGATCCTGAAGAAATAAATGTGCTAATTTATCCTGGCATTTTTTTAAATACAAGTCTCCCAAGTAAAACTCTTTAGCAGACATTTGGCTCTCACCACCTGCTAGGAGAAATTGTCTGACTTTTTTATGTCGCCCGCAAAGAGTGAGATTTCGTTAAGCATTCACTCTATGGAGAACAAGTCCCAGGGATTCGAAATTGGAAATGACTATCCGATTTTGTGTCCTGGCCATCTATTCTAATTTTAGATTCCCTCTCTGCACCCTTTCCCCCAGTCTATTCTCTTGGCTTTCATCACTACTAGTAAGTAAATTGGGAGAGGGAGACTGGGGCAAGTGTTTCATACTCTGGGCATGGTGGATTTCCTGTTGGGCAAGAGAGATGGCATTCTCCTGCTTCCTCTTCCTCATGACTTACACGTATTTCCTTTTGGGTCTCTCACCGAGCACCTACAGTCTCTGCATGATTCTTTTATCTCTTACCCTGCCTACTCCACCACACACTCTAGCCTCAATGTCTTGAGATAACCTCTACAATAAATTTAAAAGTTAATAAAGCTTTTACAAGGCTTCGCTTCAAGTAGGCTTTTGGTTTTTTGTTTGTTTGTTTGTTTGTTTGCTTGGTTTTTGCCTTGCAAGGAGAAAAGGGCTAATGCAATACCCATCAAAATCCCACAATCATACTTTCGTGAAATAAATAGATAAAAGAATTATTAGATTTATATGGAACCATAAAGGTTTGACCACCTGTTTGGAATAGGAAGGGGAAAGAATGGGAGGGAGAAAACAGTTATAAAGAGAATAAATATATCCTTAAACAAAGAAACTTTCAGATCCTAATACTGGAAGAGAAAAGGAGGTATATATTATATATTTATGTATAATATAAATATAATATATACTTTGTGACTTTATCATTTTTTCAATTTTCTTGTAAAGAGACAAATCTTACTTGCAATGGATATTCCGGAGAATTAAATTTTTAATTAAGAGAGAAATATTAGGAAACTTAGGTGCAAATTAGGAGTGCTGCATTTTAAAAATTTATTTATATCCTTTAATAAAACATGTTCTTTACTAAAAATAACTACTGTACTTCATTAGCAATTGAGAATTCTTTAATTGAGTTTAATAGCAGCAGATAAGAACAAGGATACTACCCCTTCTACCCTCAATTAAAGTAACAGTATCTGTAGGGCAAATTTTATGTGTATAAGACTAAATAAAACACATTTAACCTTGATATATAAATGACATCTCTGTTTTGAATCCTATACTGTGAATTAATATATATACTGAGTTATATGATGGCTGTCCAGAAAAAAATGCAGCTATAAATGCCTCTATTTTTAATAGTACATGGCTGGATTCTTTTCAGACAGTTATTGTATATAACCTAAGGTTTCCAGTTTTTAGTTTCTGATATTTTCATAATGGGTTATAAAAATATTTTGTAAAAATCTGTTACTTCTACAAAAACATTCTCTTAATGTTGCCAGAGAAACAAAAACAAAAACAGCCTTAGAGTCTTTGTAAATCTTTTCTTTAATCACGAAATAATGGAATATGTAGTTTCTAAAATGATTCAAAAGTCATTGATTCTACCTTTTATTGAGTATCCTAATATAAACTTTGAGAGTATCAGAAAGAGCAAACAATACTCCAGCAATAAAACGAACTACCAAAATAGTAGATCCTCGTTGACCATCTCCATCATTAATATTGCAAATGGCATCTAGAAAAACAGAGCTTAAATTTACTCTTCAGTTACGATATATTAAATTGTTTGTGAGCTGTTAGACCATCACTGTATTTGGTATTAAAATAGATTATTTGGCATTTCTGATATACTATTGCTGTGATATAAAACTGACATGGGGACAATAATTAGATAATTTTAATGTAAAGTTAAGTTCCAAGATGAATTAGAATAAAAAACTTAAATCCATTAAGTTTAGTGCACTGTCTAGCTATTAAGTGTAAAAACCAAAAAACAAAACAAAAAGCCCTTGAAACCTTTTCTTGTCTTCTTAAGTAATGAATAGCATTTGGAATTTGGAAGTAAAAGTGCTAGTTTTAAGGGAAAGCAATTTTGCTAGCCTTACAATAAAATCAGGTGTGTAATGTGTTTTTAAATTTTATGGAACTGAGTGATGTGTTTAAGTTTGCTTCTTGAAATTTGCTACTTGTTATCATTCATGCCAAGTTGCTATCTTGTAAGGTGAAAATTGCAGTGGGGATTATTTCCACCTTGGTAAACAAGAAGGGTGCAGACTTCAGAGGCGAGGCACTGAATTTTCACTATTTCTTCCACAATAGGTGAAATTTTGTTTAATGAGTAGTAATTTTGTGAATGCATTATGTACAAGGTCTGACAATTAAGTTTACCAAATCATCCTAGAAAAAGTGCTACATACCTCATTGCTGAATATCACTATAGTCACACTCGACGCACTCTCCTTGGGAAGCTATGCACCAGTGCCTACTCTACCATTCAAAGCAATTTTGGAACTCTTCTTGGAATGACCATCAGAGCTGTCATCATATTACCTTTGATATCCTGGATGTCATCAAAATGTCTCCCTTTCAATATTTCCTTTATCTTTGGGTGAAGAAAAAAGTCATTGAGGGCTAGATCAGGTGAGTAGGGAGGGTGTTCCAATACAGTTATTTGTGTACTGGCTAAAAACTCCCTCACGGACGGTGCCCTGTGAGCTGGTGCACTGTGATGCAAGAGCCATGAGTTGTTGGTGAAAAGTTTAGGTTGTTTTTGTCTAACATTTCATGCAGTCTTTTTAGCACTTCCAAATAGTAAACTTGTATGTCCATCCAGTTGATACAAATTCAGAATCACCAATCACTCTGATATCAAAAAAGATTAGCAACATCATTTTGACTCTTGATTGGGACTGATGGAACAATTTTGGTCATGGGAATTGGCTGACTTCCATTGTATACTTTGATGCTTTGTTTCAGGGTTGTATTGGTACATGCATGTTTCATCACCTGATAACATCACCCAAAATATCGTCTTGCCTTTTCAAAAGGTTTTGGCAAACTTCCACTCTTTTTTGCTTTTGTTTATAGGTGAGCTCCTTTGGGACCATTTTTGCACACACCTTTTTCCTGCCAAGACTTTCAGTTAAGATTTTCCTGTTTCTCTACTGATGTGTACTTGATCTGCTACGCCTCTTACTGTCAGCCAACAATTTTAATGCACAATTCCATGAAGTTTTGCAATATTTTCACCAGTTCTACTCATTACTGGTCACCCTGACCTCTCTTTATCGGTGACACTTTCTCTCCCCTCAGAAAAACATTTAAGCCATTTGTACACTGCCTTTTTCTTCATGGCATTATCCCCATAAACTTGGACTAATGTGTCCCTGATTTCACTTCCACTCTTATCAAGTTTAACAAGAAATTTAAAGTTTATTCCTTGCTCTAATTAAAGCTCTGACATTCTCATTGACACAGCAATGAATGCCACCCAGGAAGACACTGCCACACATTGACAGGACAACAGCTGTGAAATACAGCTATACCAAAGTCATAAAACCTTACTGAGTCTTTTGTACAGTGCTGCCAATGTAAGTGCATGGTGGCAAGTTCACGGACTTAATTGTCAGACCTGGTAGATATTCAAAGAAAATGCATTTGCATTGTTTGGTTTTCTATAATTTCTTTGTTATAAATCTGTTGAGTATAATAGGAACCACAGTCTCACCCACTATATTTAGAATAATCTAGTCAATTTGTTTCAATCCAGAAATATAAACTGTTTCTTTAGTGACACACACCTGTTTTGAATGATCTAATCTACCTAGATTTCTTCTCTCTCTACCTGCTCTTCCTAAGATACTTTTTGGGTACTGGGCATAATGTTTACATATCCTTGTATTCATGTCAGAAAACAGGGGCACTGAATCCAAGTGATGTTCTCTGCATCATTTCTGGCCTCTCATCTCTGCTAAACAGTGGCTGGTCCCTTCTGTTCTCCATAATGATGACCACTCGTGAGGTATAACTAAGCCCTTTTCCTCACTGTACAGTTTGAAGATAATCTACCTTCAAGTGTATGGTTCCAAACATGTGCCATACTTTATCTCAATCTGGGTCTCTGCTGGTCGACTGAAAGCCTTTTTCAGGACAAGGGGCAATTTATGAAGCCCATGTATGCCCTCTGAAGCTATAGGGAGCTGAGGACTATCTCAGGCTTATCTTTTTAACCACTCCCATCTCCCAGAGTCATGATTTTTTACATGCCATGCTGAACACGGCCTCATGTCAGGCATATCCTGAGAGTTTACAGCCTTCTCAAATTTCTCAATAATCCTGTCAATGGCCACTCCCTCCTGATGTTCTCAAGATCTACTTTCTCCAACTGAGCATTTCTACAAGAAAATGTAAGGACAGAAAGGTCTAAACTTTACTACCACATTTGAATACATTGCTCTCCTTCCTAATGTCCACTGTTGATTCAAGAGAGTCTCCTACACTCTTTCGAGTCACAGAAGTTTCAATGTCGTGTCCTTCCTCTGTCTGAGGTGATACTCACTTGGTCTCTTTTCTTGAGGTCTAATGGCAGGTAGCAAAGAGAGAAGGATAAACTACCTTACAGATAAGCAAATATAAACTGGGAGTTATTTTAAAATACTGTTTCACATGAATCACTTTTCTTTTTTACGTCTGTAAATAAAAGTTAGTAAGTAGGTTTTTAAAAGAATCAGTCAAAATATTTTTATTGTTAATAACACTAAGAACCCTACTACTACCTATTTTAAAAATCTTTTTCTCTCAAATAATTATAGGAAGCAAAACATAATCATAAAAGACCCAAGTGAAAAATAAAGTGAAGAAAAAACTTAAGAGAAATATAGTAATGTTAACCAGGTGGAGTGTCCAATATCTATTTATACTATGCATAGACTTATTCTTTTGAATGTCCGATATTAATATTTTTAATGTTTTGTTACAACAATCTATAACTACAGAATGGACACTGCTTCCCTATGGCTGATCAATTCACATCCTAAAATCCTTGAGCCTGCTATTCTGAGTCCACTGTTTACTGTTTATTGTCTGATGGGTTTATTTACATAACATTTGTCTTTTCCTAAAAAGATAGAATTATTGGTTCTTAGAACATTTATAGGTTCAACTTTCGTTGACAGTACCCACTAGCTTTCCATTGTGATTACAAAAACTCACATTTCCACCATTATTGTAGGAAAATAAAGAAAGAATGGTAGAGAATTTATGGCAATTTGTACTCAAAATTTTCTTATTCCAATAGGATTATTTTCAAAGGATAAAGACCAATGGTTATATAAATTACACAGATTTGTATAGGAGTATTTAAAAAGTTAGGAAAGGTTGAATTCAAATGCAATATTATTCATGACATCTCCATTGTATTTCAGCTGGCAAAACAGCTTAATTCTTTTCACTGGCCTTTAATAAAAGTAAATTTTAATTTTTTAAAGATTATATACATATATGTATTAATATATATTTATATATTAAGTAATTTGTGAATTACATGTTTTAAATTAATCTCTGATAAAATAAAAACTAGGATATTTGCCTTATAAATAACAGGAATAAACATAATATGAATATGCCATATACTGAAGATGAAATAGAAAAAAATAACTAACCAAAAATATCATTACAAGTAGAAATTGTTAATTAGAGAAACTGAGGCCAAACCTGTTTTAATACATCAATGATAGTAAGTAGTCTTTTTTTTTAAATTTTTTATTTAAAGGTAATAAGCCATGCACTGGAGTGTAAAAGTATTGTGATGCATGTTGCCTTCAGCTTTTTAAGATTAAAGCTGAACAGTGCCAACAGGTGTGCTTGTTTTCTGAGGACAGGTATTCCAGCCAAAAGAAGATTAACTATAGATGAAATATAAATATAAAAAAATAATAAGGATACTACCTCAGACCACAATATCTGGCTTTGCAAAGGATTACTTATATAATTTGGGATATTTTTAAAGCTATCACATAAATTGCCTTAATACTTTATTTTCTTTGAGTATACAGACCTAACTACTACTGTTTCATCATACTAATTACATAATCCATTCCATTAATTCATAATAGCTACCATTTACAGGAATACCTATTATTTTCTAGGCACTATATTGGTCCTATATACCAGAGGTGCCAAAGCAAAGAATACACATTTTATAAGATGTTATCTATGTGTTACTTTTTGAAGTTGAATTGAATTACAGTAGCAATGTGTAGTATGATGTTAGCTCAAAAGATGGCGTTAATCAAATCAATGCTAGTGTCACCATGCGACAGGCGGGACAGTCAAAGAAAATGTTGGCAGTGTGGTTGTCCTCTGAGGAGTGCAAGACCATCTACCAGGATGGATAGGACTAAGACAGTGATTGAGTCTCCCCCACATTCTCCTGACTTAACACCCCTTGACTTCTACCTGGGGGGGACCTTAAAGGATGTGGTGTCCTGCAGAAAACCTGGCTGTACTTTGGGAAGAAATTGAAATGGCATGTGCAGTGGTACAAGTGGACGCTGTGGTCAAGGTTGCTCAAGCAGTAGTTTGCCATAATCAGAAGTGTCTGGAGCTGATGGTAACCACTTTGAGCACATCCTGTAATCGCAGAAGTCAAACATGACTTGTATCATCTTTTGTTCATGATATATATTATTACGATTTTAATACAATTTTTTCCTTTCTTAAAATGTGTATACATTTTTTGGCACCCTCTGTATATTACAATAATCAATATGACAAAAAATACAGGATAAACTTTTTATTTCACCAATGAGGAAATTGAAGTTCAGAATAAAAAAATAACTTGCTAGGGTTCACTTTGGCTAGTAAGTGGTAGAAAAGGATGAAAAACAAGGTCTATTAGATTTTAATTTATTGCTCTCTAACTTACACACACATAAAGGATTTATTGAGCATCTGCCCCATGCCTGTTAGGTTATTTTTTACTGAAAATGTGGATATGGTTAAGCATAAAAAGGAAGGTTGTTTATTTAGAGCAAAACTTCCCTCCCTCTTATCTATTATTTTGCCATATATATATTGTGCTTGTTTGATATGTAATACAATGATATCTGCCCAAGGTACTGTTTTATAAAGGGGGTTATTTAATACATTATATAACTTGGATTACTGCTCATTAACTATTTGCACCTCCCCACCACCTTGTGAGTCAAGTAGTACACCTTTCTATCTTATTGACATTAGATTTTGCCAGGGAATTTGCATTGACTATGGGTTGTTTGCGACTGTGATGTGAACAAAAACTTGAAATGTGCTCTGAATTGTGCTTGGTCACTTGCATTACTGCCTTTTAATAATTAGAATATGTTTTTCATCTCTACTGTTCCAGGGTGAAGAAGAGACACCCAAATCTCATGATTTTTCTCTCTTCTCCTACTTAGATAGTACATTGAATTGATTGCTTTTTAAATTAAACTACCCTTGCATACCTATAATAATACCTACATGGACATGAGAAATGATCTATTTTATATATTGCTGCATTTTATTTTCTAGTATTTTATTGAGAATCTTTGCATTTCTGTTCATTAGAAATACTGTTCTGTAGTTTTTTGTTTTTTGTTTTTTGTTTTTTGTTTTGAATTTTTTGTATGTGATTTTGGTGTCAGGGTAATGGTGGCCTTTTAAAATAAGATGGGATATTCTCCTTCCTTTTTTATTTTCTGTCTGAGTTTTTATGGAATTGGCAATGCTCCTTCCTTAAATGGTTGATAGATTTTGTTAATAAAGCCTTCTGGACCTAGAGTTTTCTTTGTGGGATTAATTTGAGATGTTTAAGATTTATAGGTCTACTCAAATTATATATTCTCTGAGTGAACTTTAGTGGTTTATATTTCAATATACTTGTCTCTTATCTAAGTAATAGAAATTTTATGGGTATAAAGTAATTCAGAATATTCTTTTAATTTGTTCTCATTTTTCTGGTTTAAGAAGATATTATTATAACATAGATCATTGAATAAAGGCATTTTTTTAAATGTAATTTCTCTGTAAGTACTCTTTATCTGCATCCTGAAAACTGATATTATGTGCTTTACTTTCTATTCAGGTCAAAATGTTTCATAATTTCCTTATGACTTATTCTTTCATCCATGAATTATTTAGACTGTGTACGTACATTTTTAATTTCCAAAATATCTGGGGATATTCCAGATACCTTTCTGTTATTGAATTCTAGTTCGATTCCATTGTGGTAAAAAAATTTAATTTGTATCATTTGAATTCTTTTATGTTCAAAGAGATCTGTTGTTTTCTTTTTTCCACTAAGAATATTGTCTATCTTGGTATTTCATTTGCCCTTGAAAAGGAGGTATATTTTGCTGTTAGTGTGTGGAGGCCTCTATAATTGTCTATTAAAATGTGGAAAGTGCATTTGAAAACCTGAACTTTCAATTATATTTAAGTCACTTATTAAATAAATTTATTTAGTTAAATTGCAAAACAGTCATCTGCAAGCTCTTTTGAGTGAGTATTTATAATGAGGCCCACTCACATATGAATGAGAAATAAGTTCGTGGTAGATTGCAAATACTGACACCACTCTCATCCTTCCACATGTGTTTTCCTCTTAGGAATGTGCTTTCAATAGCTCTTCAAATCAAAAGTGAAGTCTATTTTTCCACTCATTGAAGGTAGGTTTTTTTTGTAACTTGCTTTGGGCTATAAACTGTGTTGGAAGTGATGTTGGGCCTAATCTAATCCCACAGCTCAAGAGGCCTTCTCCTCTTTCTTTTGGAATTCTGACAGTTGTCCTGTCAACAAACAGCGGCTGGCTTGCTGGTAGATGAGAGACCATGAGGAGCAGGTACGTGTGGAAGCCAGACATCACCAGATGACCCACAGCTGACCACAGATGCATGAGTGATCTCCTTTCTCTGAAAAGGGTCACCTATGCAGAAGAACTGTGCAGGTGATCTATCAGCTTGTAACTTTTTATGTTATTTATTTGGCAACAATAGCTGATACATGATTATTACCATAGCATATTGACTAAAAAGTGATCTTTTTGAGCACTTACTATGTGCTGCAGACACTGTTGTAAATTCTTTATATATTATTACATTTGAGTCTTATAACAATTACATTGTCCTATTATTATTATTATTATTCCCTTTTTACTGATAGGATAACTGAAGTAGCAGAAAAGAGGCAATTCACTCAAGGGCTGTAACATATGGTACAGTAAACCATGCAATTTCACTTTTGTACCTGTTTTTGTAAACATTGTCTTACTTTGTTCAAAGTCATAGGAATTGCTAATGGGAGATCTATACGCGTGGCAGTATAGATTGGTGTACATCACCATGAAGCTTTCTTGTTCAGTATTTCTGAGTGGGGCCAGAGAAGACACATTTCTAACAAGCTGCTGAGAATGCTAATGCTGCTGGATGGGAGACCTGATGTTGGAAGCACTGCTCTTGGCTTTTGACCTTAGACTGTTCAAAATGTATTGTATTAAAATTCAGCCTATTTCCACTGAAATTTATTGATATTGGTACTTTCTATAAAAGTTAAGTAAAATTAAACAGTTTGATATTTCTAAGGAACATTATACTCAATTCTTTTATTTGTCAGTTGTAAATGAACCACAAAATTCTTAATTGAAATGAGAAATTCTGTGGCAAAATCTTAAAGCAGCACTACTGAAACTCTGGTTATTCTTTTGATTCAAAGATGCCCAGAAAAACTGTAGTTATAGGTTTTAGTGAGAAGATTTAGTATTTTCAGGCTGTAGTTTTAAAAAATAGTAGTTTGTGTAAATCTAGATTGCTCTGATAATTAAAAAAAAACTGCACCTTAATTTGTTTCCTCAATAGCTATGTAAAAACAGACATTCCATAATGACATTAACCACAGGAGGTCACAGTGAAAGAGCCACTGGTGGTTTGATTACGACAATACATCCCTGATGTATGGTTATTATTGTGCATTCACTGACAACTTCATTATAAATTTTATAGCACAGTTGCATCATTATAAGTAACACAAATAGCCAGAATACCCTGAGGAAAACATACTTAAATAGTAGGTTAAATAGCTTATTTAAATGGAAGAAATAGTCTAGTATTAATTAGAGAAAAGACTGTTTTTAACTGTGAAAGCCTGGGCTTTCTGCCACTTGTGTTTGGGGTTATGGCAACTACGCAACAAAATCAGTGTGAGGCCAGTTTTCATAAACTGTCCATTTGACAAACTGAGGAAAACAAATGTACTATTTTTACAAAAGTCATCAAATTGTAGATTGTTATATTAGCCATCTTCTATGGAAATTATTGATTCTAGTGGCATGACAGCTGTTACCTTTCTTCTAAGTAAAGAAGCAGCTGTCACATTCATTGGAATAAAAATATCTGTCAAACGTTGATGTCGAACACAAAGTTAATGTGTGCCTCCTACTGCACTGTGAGAAGCAGCCACAAAGAAGGAATTTACCTCAACATAATGAAGGCCATTTATGAAAAGCTGACACCATGGGGAATAACTGAAAGCTTTTTCTAAAATCAGAAGTAAGGCAAGGGTGCCCATTTTCACCACTTCTGCTCAGCACAGTACTGGAAAGTCCTAGCCAGAGCAATTAGTCAAGAAAAAGAAATGAAAAGCATCCAAATGAGAAAGGAAAAAGTAAAATGATGTGCAAATTACATGATCTTATATATTTTTAAAAAGCTCTAAAATGCAAAAAAGTTAGAACTCATAAAATAATTTGGTAAAATTATAGAATACAAAGTCAACATACAAGAATCAGTTGCATTTTTATACACTAACAATGAATTTTAGAAGAATGAAATTAAGAAAATCCCATTTATAATAGCATCAAAAAGAGTAAAATACTTAGAAATAAACATACCAGGAGACGAAACGTTTGTACACTTACAACTTTAAGACATTCGTGAAGGAAAATAGTTTCAGATTTTTAAAAAATTTACAGATGGGAGCTGTATTTACCATATACTATTCTTAAGTTGATGAGCATTAAAAAAAACTTTGAATTAAATAGTAATTCCATTTCCCTGTATTTGTGCCATGTGCCAGGTTTTATGCTTGGCAATTAACAAATTATACTTTATTCTCTTGTTAAAATTTTAATAAAAATGTAAAAAAAAATAATAAATACACAAACAAAACAATGGCAACAACAACAAAAAATCCCCAACCATAATGTAAAGAGTAACTGAACAAGAGGTGCAATTTTGGTCTTTCTTATTTCACCAGTCATATGGGAGTGACTATATAAGACAGTATTTGATTTCTATTTCTACCCAAGAGATGTTTCTTCCTCTCTTCCTCATTAAAAAAAAAAATCTGATTTTTGTTAAATTATCTATTCCAAAAGGACAATAACCCCATCTAAAATACAAAGGTAATTGTTCTTTAATGAAAATTAATCATGGCAATCAAAGACCTTTTAGAGATGATCAATTCATAATGATTAATTTAGGATTTGATATAGTTCTGTTCAATGGGATGTGAAGGAACGTCAACTGTGAGGCATTTTGGAAAAGTTTCTTTGATTAAATTGGAATGGACAGCATCTCTTTTTCCTCCATAGGAAATAGTAATTCTTTCTGTGACATATGGAACTGCAGCACCCATTGTGAGATAATAGGGTAGCTGAAAAGGGGACAAGACCGACGTGCTAAGGATGGCAGAGAGAAATAAAGGAATATCTAAGCTTCTAAGTAATTTTTTTTGAACTTTTGAAATAACCATTTATAAAGTTATACTATCTCAGGATTTCTCAGTATTGGGTATGCAATTCTTATACTTCCTTATTTTTGAGTTGTTTTTGAGTTAGGCTTGTTGTTACCTATAGCTGAGAAGTGTCCTATTTGTTACAGTTTGCAAAATAGAAGTACACAGAGACTCTATTCAAAGGTTTGATCTACAATTTGTTTCATATATTCTCTTTTTGGGTATTTGCAGTTACTCTCATTCCTCAGAGACTCCTCTTATTCCTCCAAGCCATTTCTCTTTTATCAACAACTCTATCTAAGGAGTTTACATTTAGATCCTAGAGTAGGAGAACTTGATTTTATGCTCATCTCTACATGGCCTATCTAGTAGTTATGGTTTGGCAGATCTATATGTGTTCCATCTTGAATTGTTGACTTCATAGCAGCTTAAACAAAAAAAGAGATGATGGAAGTAGAGAAATGTATTGGAACTTTAATTAAAGATTGGTCATAAGAGTAATATCAAGATGATCGCACTATTAAAAGAAGAACAAATAGGTTGAAGTGGTGGAACAATATATAATTTAACCTCTCTTGGTACAAATATGCTGAATGTTCTTGTAAAAATAAGCCTGTGCCAGTTACTTGACAGGATGGATTACAGTGAAAGTATCAGGCCTACTTGCTTTATTAGTAAATAAGTGTTATGTAAGGTTGAACCAAGTTATAATTTCATAGGTTAATGGCCATTTATATAATGAATGCTAATTTTCAGCACACTGAAATAGTAAACAATAATGAATCCTGGCTAATACAAGGTTAAAAAAAAAGAAGTACTTCCACATTATGAACCAGAGTCCATTTTCTTGCTAATGAGGTTTAAATCTTGCCTTCATTTTCAGTATGGCGTCAGAGCTCTTCATATCTAGAATATTTTTGGGAGAGCAGGTCCCTCAATTAGGGCACATGTTAAGCAAAAACCCAAACAAACATAAAACACATGTTTCAAAAATTAGAGAACAAATTTAGTTTTTTTCTGTTTTACTGTAACTAAAAAGAAAACATTTTAAATAATTTAACTAGATTATAAAACCATTTGTAATAATAGAATTTTATGTCACTCATTTTACTATACTAATGAAATTGCTATTATTAACAATTATATTTGTTTCTCTGAGCTTTTACCTCTTTAGAAATAACATTTTTTCTTGAAAATAGTCATTGTTATTTATCTATATGTCTATGAGGTCAGGTAATTAATTTCCGAACTCATTCTAGAAAAAGTGCTACATACCTCATTGCTGAGTATCACTACGGTCACCTTCGAAGCACTCTCCTGAGGAAGCTGTGCACTGACACCAGCGCCTAGTCCATGCTTCAAAGCAAGTTTGGAACTCTTTTTCTGGAATGGCCATCAGAGTTGCGTTGTACCCAAAATCTGAGAATTAAGTTTGTGAACTTGCCACCATGCACTTATGTTGATAGGACACTACAACACCTTACCAAGTTGTTTGTACAGCGCTGCCAGTGTAAGTACACAGTGACAAGTTCTCAAACTTAATTGTCAGATGGTGGGTACCACAACAGCTCTAATGGTCATTCTGGAAAAAGAGTTCCAAAACTGCTTTGAAGGGTGGACTAGGCACTGGCATTGGTGTGTAGCTTCCCCAGGGGAGTATTTGGAAGGAGACCATAGTGATAATCAGCAATGAGGTGTGTAGCACTTTTTCTAGGATGAGTTCTTGAAATTAATTGTCTGACACTGTATATATGCATGCATATGTATCTCTTATATATACGGTTTATTCATACGTGAATAAAGTTTGTTTTTCCCTTGGTTTAGGATTTTATTATCCTGACTCTTGAAATGTTTAGAAATTTTAGATCACATACCACTTTTTATTAATTTTTAAAAATTCTAGATGACATTTCCAAGAGGAAAAACAGGCAACTGAAAAAGATCTATAAGTGATCCAGATATTAGGGTTTATAGCTTAGGACTTTAACTGAAATTGCTATACTTTGAAGAAAAAAGATGAAATGATTGTGAAATACATTAGATTGTAATATGGAGAGTGCTTGGAAGAGCTTCATATGCACTCTGGAAATCATTTTTGCACTTGAATACAGAGTGGGTGAACAAAGACACTGGTGGTTTCCTTTTCTTTGGTGAATTATGAATGTAGAAGGCTGTTTGGGGAAGTCTGCTACTACAGGACAGAACACAGTGCCACTGTTGGGCATCTTGGACTCCCCAGTGATGTGTGATAAGAATACGTGGCTTGCTAAATTCAGGCCACTATAGACAGTTGAGTTCAAGATGCCTTTAAGCAACCCTTTTCTGTAGTGGACTGTTTTGTTATGTACCTTCAGGAACAGCAACCACTACAGGTGGAATTTAAAAAGTTCAGCCTGCATGTACATAGCTCAGATAAGAAAAATATAAAGTGCTGAGTTTCCCACAGGGCCTCCAAAGAGTCCTAAAATATTATAGTAATATCAGTTTGCATTCTGTTAAAATTGCTATGGTTTTCTTTATTTTATATTTTACTTTCAAGGGAAGAAACATTTCTTCAGTACTTGTCTTTAGCAGAACTATGAAAATTACAGTACGAAGAAAATTTCATACGTGCTATGTACTATCTGCATGTAAGATTATATTTTATATTCTCATTATTCACTTTAAGAGATTTTAGAGAGAATCTTTATAACACTATTGAGAAACCAATAACCTTTGCCATAAGTAGAAAATAACCATACAAATTATTAACTGGATTTTTAAAAACGTGGTGTTTGTATCACTACACAATCTCATTATAGTGATATCTATATTCCATGTGGGAAGAATTGCTTATATTTGAAAAAGCATCAACTCTGATGTTAGGAAGACCTAGATTAAATTTAACTTTCTATCACTTTTAATTCAAATAGTTGATAATCTATTCTGAGTAGTTATTTAACATATTTTGCATTGGTTTCTATCCATGTAACATGCAACTAGGCTATCTCAAGATTAAATTTAACAGAAAGTCTTTAAAGAAAGCAAATAGCCTAGTGCTGAAAGAGTGTCTATGCAGTGCACAGGAATTCTTATTATCACCACTTCTTTTCCCTAAATTGTTCCTTTCTTATTTCTAGCTGTTGAAATCCTACTGAAGATCAAACTTAAATAGTCTCTTTTCCCTGTTATAAGTAATAATTTCAACTAATAGCTTGAAATAATTTTCAGATTATTAATATAAAGGTAATACTTGGAAAAAATCAACCTCCTTTTAGGCTTTAATTCAAGATACAGACCCAAATATTAAGAGAAATATAAATGGATAACTGGTATGATTGAATATTACATGCTTTTCACAGAAGGATTATTTTTATAAAATTAATATTTTAATTTTAAAAATGGGGGGTCTACTTTAACTTTTATAATTTTATTGAAAATATCATAAAATTAATACTCACACATAACACACAATTACTGAAAATAATTCACTGCTCAGTATTTCTACTGTTTTTAAAGAGAGAAGAAAAAGGGCAGTGTGTCCTTTTTGTATAACTAGAAAGTTTAATAATTATAATAATAAAAAAACCTTCATATAAAGACAAAAATTAGCTGTACTTGCAAAAAAAGTATAGCACACATTAAAATTTGCCAGGGTAAGTGCTTTTTCCTTTTAATGAGCTGAAACATATTCTGTGTCTGTACTATTAGATACATTCCTATCAGGGCAGGAAAGGGCTATTAAAGCTGAAGAGGCCAGAAAATAGCAAATTTTGAATAATATTAAATACTTAATAATGTCTTCATGCATATAATGATTCCTCCTGACGTCTTTGGTGGATTTCAATATAATAGATGTAGTTACCATATCTAATTATTATTCTTACTTTTAAGGAAGAGTGCATCTATTTAATAGCGAGTTTAATGGTTACGCATCAAAAACTTGAATATTAAAAATATAATAAACATTCTTTTTATTCCAATAAATAGCATAAGAACTCGGTATTGACAAAAATTATGAAGCAATAAATGCACCAAAAAAATGTGTCAAAGATGATTTTGCAGGATCAGAAGCAGTTTTCAAAAAAGTTGCCATTCTCAGTGGCTAACATTTTTTTACTATACCTTTTATTTTATACTTCCTAAAGTTTATAAAAGAAAAGGATGATCATTAAGTCCATAAGCAGTTACAATCACTTGATAAAGTCAAATTTTAGCAGATAGCAACAATGGATGATTGAACCATTCTCTATAGCACTATTTGTTGTAACTAAGAGTTCTAGAAATGCATTCATAATGAAAAAGGCTGATGTAATGCTTTAATATAAAATTGGCAATCTTAGCAGTGATTAAATGGTATTTTTAATTTGTTTTTTTCATGAAAATGGATAGCTCAGTTGACTAGAAGTCATTGTTTATATCCTGTTAATTTTATTCATAAAAAATGTCAAAAGCCAAATAATTTTAATTTAGATATTACATTCTAAATATTAAAGATTTGTTTCCTCTGTATAAGTGGTCTAATAAAAGCTTTTGAGGATAGGTTCCCAAACCCCAGAAATGTATTATTATGGTGAGAAAGTATTTAAGAAGATGACAAAATGTCTGAGTAACAGAGCTTCTAGGTTACCAAGAGTTAGAACTATAAGGAATCTCTTAAAATACAAGGGCAGCTACATTCTGTGGTTGTATCAACTTTAAGGTTCTCTCTTTGATTACTGCTGGCACTGCTATAAATAACCTCAAAGGATGGATTTTCCCTTCTAACACTTTGGACCAGAAAATAGACCAATTTCCTTTGACATACAAGTTTAAGACTTGAAGAGTTCTAGGGAGTAAGAGAAGGAACATGAGTCCTGAAAGTACAAGGAATCTGAACAACTTGGATTAGTAGAGATATTTTAGAGTTTTTCAGAATTTGACATGGATTGCTATGGATTGAATATTTATGTCCCACCAAAATTCGTAAGTTGAAACCCTAATTCCAATGTGATATGTGGAGGTAGAGTTTTGGGTAAGTAATTAGATTATGAAGGTGGAACCTTTGTGAATGAGATTAGTACCCCTGTAAGAGGTCAGAGAGCTAGCTAGCTCTCTTTTTGTCATGTGAGGCTACAGTGAGAAGTTGGCTGTCTTTAAAACAGGAAATGGGCTCTCACCAGACCTCAGCTCTGCCAGAACCTTAAATGTGGGACTTTCAGACTCCAGAATTGTGAGAAGTAAGTGTTTAAGCTCCCAGTCTATGAAAATGTGTTACAGCAGTCCAAACAAAGACAGAGAAGTCTACCTAACACACTACCATGTTTTTAGGTTTCCCATAAGTTAATAATGAAAAGCAAGCTAAACTGAATTATAAGTTCTTTGAATGTAAACAAATTTGTACTTTTAACACATAAATATGACTACTGCACATATCACTTTTAGCTATGCTATTAAAAATGACCTAGATTTTAATTTCCTTAGAAATATGTGGCCTGGGGACAAATGACAAGTTTTCCTCCTTTGTGTAGGGCCTGGATTATTTTATAAAATTTCTGCCTCATTGTGACTGAATCTCAAAGGTAGAAGAATATTCCACTGGGTCCCTCAAATGCCTGCCACCATGTGGCAGATGCTATCTTTTACACTCATTATGTATAAACACCTTTTACTGTATTCAGACTTTAAATTTTCTACTGAGACAGAGGCTGATTCCCTTTTCTTTCTTTTTTTTTTCTTTCTCTTTTTTTTTGGTGAAAATTGCTTTAATAAAGATATTTCTCTTAATTATAAAAATATATTAGCATATTTAAAAATTTTTTTTAAATTTATTATTGTTAGACTTATTGGGGTGACATCTGTTAGCAAGGATTACATAGGTTTCAGGCATACAATTCTACAGTGCATTGTCAGCTTGTTGTATAATAAGTTCACCACCCAGTGTGAGTTCTCTTTCCATCCACCTTATATTTAGCTTCCCCCCCTCCTCTCCCACCCCCTCCCCTTTCTCCCCTCCCTAACCCACTCGTCCCCAAATAAACATTGAACTATTGATTGTGTCCATGGGTTGTTTGTTTGTTCATTTCTTTTCTCTTTGTTGCTTTCAGTTTTATATTCCACATATGAGTGAAGTCATACAGTTCCTTGTTTTTTCTGTCTGGCTTATTTCACTAAGCATGATGAAGATTCCCTTCTCCTTCTTTTCTATTTCCTAACAGCTTTCTGGTAGAGAAAATTTCATGAAGAGATCCATGGCCTAAAATCATGTATTAACCACATTTATTCATTAATGTCATCATTCTCTTACAAGTGGCAGGTAGCAAATGAGATCTCTTTGTTTTTTTAAAACTAATGAACCTCAAGTGCTAACAATACTTTGAAGATCTTGACTCTTGGAATTTAAAATTATATTTTGCCTTTTGTGTGTAAAAATCTTCAACAGTCTTATAAATTCATATACAGTTATTCTATTAGTGCTCACAGTTTACACCTGTACTGAGTCACAGTAACTTTGGGGTAAATTTCTGCCCACAGGTCATGCTACCTAAGTTGTCATATTCACTATCTATTATTTACCATCAGGAATTAAACTAGAGCTGTATGGGAATGTCAAAATGTCATTGGCTAGTCACTTATGACCTATATATGTAATCTTTTGTACAAGGATGAATTGGGGCATTCAGATTATTCCCTTGAGCATTTTGAACTGGGCAACATTCAGTGACTGAGGAAACTGGTATTGAGTCCAGAAGCTGGCCTAATTGAGAGATTACTTGATTTACAGATTTGGCTGAAATGGGTCGTGGCAATCATACAGGATGAGGGAGCAGGATCTATTAGTAAACAGAGGAATCTGGCTGATAGAGGAAGGAGAACAAACCAGGAGAGCCAAAGGCTCACAGTTTTCTATCATTTTCTATGTTCAATTATTAGGATTTTGTCAATGAAATACTGATTTTTTCCCCCTGAAGTGACTTAAATCTGGGCCAGTCCTAGCTTTTACATATACTTGATTAAATTACTGTCAGTTTTAGCTTTTACTTTCTATGACTGACTAAAATAACATTTTGAAAATGATTTGCAGACACAAATCAGATGAGTATTCTTTCTTCTTTGCATCATTTCATGGCCAGTATTCCTTTGAGGACACATTTATAAACAGCCAATTTGAATGTGATACCAAAGTCATTGATGATTTAGTAGCTTTAACTTCACTGAAGAGATTGAAAGATTCTGTGACAAGGAGATTAAAGGGTGAATGGGTGCCCAATAGTTTATTTTATAAAGAAGAAATGAAGAATGACTGATGTACCTGGCAAATTAATGACCTGCCAGGAGCTGTCCCATTCAGGCAACTCTGTATCCAGACGGAAGCAGTGCCTGGGAAACCATGGAAGAAACTCATGACACAGATTCCAGCTTGTATTCTTCAGTTACTTACAAAGTACCTATTAGGTGCCAGGCACTGGGCTAGGTATTAAGCACTCATGGGAGGAAAACAGACAACAAAAAGAACTAGTGCTACCTACAAAGAATTACAGATTTCTCTGTTTAGGGATTTGGATTTTGTAGCAAATCTATTATAGTACTTTATTAAGGTTGTATTAAAATATAATGTTACATGGCACAGCTAATATATGATATCATTGAGAGTCAATAATGTGTTAGCACAATGAATTAATTACACTAGTAGATTATGAGCAAAGTGAAGATAGTGCTATTGATAAAATTTTAGGCATCAGAAACAGAGCAATGAAGAAATATTCATGACAGAGACCTCATTGAGGCTCTACAGCTAAGAAACTATAAAGGATTCCTTTTTCTCCTTCTAAGAATAAAACAAATTTGGATTTGGAGTACACAACACAAATATTAAAGTGTAACACCTCTGTGGAGAGTTCCAGAAAGTGAAGAAATGGTAGGAGGGTACTGGGTGTTGGGTAATGGGAGGGCTGAAATGGAGTAGGAGGAGTTTAAGAGAAACTAGTCCTGAAGACGAGTAACACTTAGCAAAACAGAAGCAGTGAGAAACCAAAAGAGGAATGTTGTAAATTGGACTGGTGTTCTGGTCTCACATAATGAGACTAAGATTCTATGGCCTGTTGTGCTGACCATGCTTCTCTAAATTGTGTCTCTTCATGGAAGCACCTTAAAAGCCACATGCTGACCCTGAGAACTCCAGGCCAAAGCATTTTGCCATGATGAGAATTAAAAACCATTAAGAGTAGATTTTTCCAATGTCTTTTCCCTATGGTAGGTCTAAGGTTGAACAAGTTGTTCAAATTCAAGAATAATATTACAACATTAATAATTATTTTACAGTGAAATCATACCAAGGATGGAAACGAGCATTTCTTTAAAAATTGAGCTGCTTTTGGAAGAAATCAGGCTGTCAAACTCAGAACTATGTATAACTTAATTCTCACATTAGCACTTCAGTGACTAAATGGCTTTGAAACTATTTGGTTTTTAGAAAGACACACTGTTGAACTCTTACCTCATCTAATAAAACAAACATTAACTTATGCAGAATAAAGAGAAAAATGGTGTATTAAAAATATGAAAGGGAATATAAATGCTGAATGACAACAATGTCATATCTATATGACATCTGCTGAGTTTTTGCTTGAAAAACTGCTCTATAATAGATTACTGGTCCTTCCCTTCTGCACTAAATAAGTGAAATGAAAGTACATCAACAAGCAGAAATAAACAGAAAAAGTTTAAAGTTCTGTTTGAATATTTAATATATTTTAATTAATTGCTAAGTGTTATCAGCTGTAAAGGTGTAAGAACTATATGCAGGAACCAAGTCAACTAAATACACTATAATAGAAAACAAGAGTGGTAATAGGGAAAGAAATCATGATGAATGTCTCAATTGTCAGCAATGGGAGATCTGGGTTCAAGGTAGCGTTTTAGGAAGATTCTGAACCATTTTCTCTTAAACAAAAACAAAAACAAAACCTGAATCTGGCTGAGTGATCACTACACAACGACAGCAAATGAGAGGAAAACCACCTTGAACCGAGTTAGGAGACACTGGGACACAATGTTACATAAACCTCACTCCTCATTGAGGCAAAGCACAACCTGGAGAAAACTCAAAACTCGGAGCTTCTCCCCAAGAAACAGAGGGTTCAAATCCCACATTAGGCACCTCAACCTTTAAGATCTTCACATGAGAGACAAGCCCCCACAACATCTAACTTTGAAAACCAACATGGCTTACGTTCTGAGACCCACAGGACTGTACTGACATGAGAAATGGCCCGGTGGCCCCTTGCTGTACTCACCCATCCCAGGATCCAGCACAGAGGCAGCTGATCGTGCCCAGACTTAAAATAAAGGAAGCTCACCTGCTTATATTAGAGCTTCGCCCAGAGGGTGGGCATCTAATTTGTCACAAATATGTACGAGTTTTGCTTGTATATTAGAATACTATTCCTTCTCTTTGGCATTAAATAAGTAAAATGAAAGTATATAATAAAAAAAAGTCAGTTTTGTGTTTCTTTTTTTTAAAATCTGGAATTCTACAAGAATCACCAAGCAGGCCCCTGAATTCTACTGAATAGAGTGTCTGCTTAAATCAGGATTATTCCCAACACTTGAGAAAGGAGCGAGGCTAGCCATTTAAGGCTTTAATATTGGAAACAAGGGGGCTGTAGACGGCAAGAAGAAAAGCTGAAACTTTAATTAGGAGAATATTGGATGCATGAGGAGAAGAAGATCAGTTCTTTCATCATCAAGGAAACTGAATCAAATTAACTTAAGCAGGACGTGATGTACTGGCTTACTGACTGGAAACTTAAAGGGAGTGAATGGGCTTTGGATATAACTGGATCTTGGCATGAAAACTACTATGTAATTCAGAATCTGTCTTTGTCTCCATCTCTTAGCTCTACTTCCATCCACTTTGGCTACATTCTTAGTAGGTTTTGTGCTTTTTGGAATAAAAAACAGCTACCACCTGATGGATTGAATGAAAGAGAATGCCTCTTTTCCAAACGTGTCAGCAAAGTTTTGAACAGGATTCTGATTTGCCTGGCTTGTGTCATGTATCCACCCCCAAACTAATCACTGAGTTTAAAGAATGAGGAATCTGATGGATCTGTGTTGATAATATGTCAATGCCTGCATGTGTGAGCGGTGCAGGGGTGAGTAGGTTACAGATAATCCCAAACTCAAAGAGAGGGTTCCATAGAAGAAAGAGGACAAAGGTGGGGAACAAGAATGCATAATGGGAAGACAAGGAATACAGCTATCGCTGTCCCCTACAGCCTTGTTTCCATAGTGTGGTGTACAAAGGTGCAGCACTGACATCACCTGAGAACTCAACATAAATGCAGAATGGCAGGACCCACACTAGATCTACTGAATTAAAATCTGCATTCCAAAAAGACCCAGCTGACCTATATGCATATTAAAAATTTAAAGGCACCGATTGACACTCCACAGATGGTTACCTCCATAATCAATCTTTCCATCCCTGTCTTCTGCTAGTTCATATTATTAATCTTTTCTTACCCACTTAACCCCAGGTTGTTAGGCTCTAGTTAGTGCCACAAAGGTCCCAGAATGCTGATACTTTTCTCCTAGTGCTCTCATGTATCACAGTAGCAGAAATAATCTCAATGAAAAGTGACAGTAGTTGGCAAGTTAAGGTTTGCTCACAGGATGGATTATTCCCATCAAGTCCCTCCTCTAGATAAATTCTGATTTAATGGTTTTCCATTTTATCCTTTATCAACTTTCTTCTACTTTCTGTTAATTATTTTATAGTTTATGCAGATATAATTTAGAAGGATTATTGGATGTTCTTTTAGTTACAGTCCTTGCTCAGACTTCGTGTTATATAAGTCACTTGGTTGACACTTGTTTTCTCTGCTAATTGCCTGGATAATCCCAAATACCCAGACAGGAGTTGTCAAAAACACTCACTGTTCTTTCTCTCCCATGGCCTTGTTGCTATGTAGTAGCACTTGTTCTGTGTTAATGTGACATTACTGTTGAAAAGTTTTCATTCTGGCCATCATTAGCAGTTTCACTGTGTTCTACCATGACGGCTCAGTAAAATGCCCTGGAATGCCTTGTTAGTTGTAATCACAGGGCTAAAGTAACTTTGGCTTTTCTTTTGGTTCAATTTATCAATATACATCAATAGTTTTGCAGAACCCAATTCTGGGCAACCAATGTTGCCTTAAACATGTTATTAATCTGTCCCTTAACTTTAAATAAAGACCAAATGGATCAGTTTTTTCAAGGCTTCACTTCTTCTATTAGCCACCAATGTCCTAGCTTTCTGACTTGTTTTCCTGAAGACATTTTTGCAATGTGCCAAATTCTTAAAAACTCAAAACAGCTTCTTTTCCATAGTAAAATGCTTATTCCTGTTTAATGGTTAGTAAAAAGAGTAAAAACTTAACTTGGGAATTGAATGTTTATTGGCAATTACCTCCACTTTTCTAACATTCACACCACCTCAAGAGTGACCAGAAATAAATTTCTTGGTAATTATGTATTTTTTTGAAGTATGCTAAAGTGAAATGTGGAAAGGGTCAAAATTTAAAATGGCTGTTTTATGCATTTTAATACACCTTTTGTTTTCACAATGGAAAAAATATTTTACTTACCATGTGTAGGTGTCCACTGTCTCTCTCACTCAACAGGAAAAATTATTAATTTCTGCTCCTTATGATATAATTAGTGTAACTACCTTGGGGCATAATTTGAAGACTGACCATCTCTGCTGGGAAGTCATTTTATCCTGTAAGGTAAGGAGCAATGGCAGGTAAAGTAGACAAACACTGACTGTATTTTTCCCAGTAAAATACGAAAATTCCAGGTTTTAGAATGCTAAACAGCATTGCTTTCATTTTGTGGGTATTGAAAACAGTCTGTCTTTGAGTACAAATCTTAATATGAACCATACTCTAATCTGGGTTAAATTGAAACAATAAGAAAGGGAATCTCAAATACTTGGTATAAATCAGGCAAGTGAAGTGAGAGAAAAGAGGCTGAGATCATAGCTCTCTTAAATGTAATTGAGAAGACTTCTTTTCAATGTAAAGTATTTTAATCTACCCACATAGGTAGGGTTAAATAAACAAGTGTGTAAAGGTGTAACGTGGGCTTTTCAATGCATACATTGAGTCATCTCTCATGGCTCATGGGAAGTTTTTTAAAAGAAAAAGTATATTTCTCCTTAACTGCTTAGGCTTTTCGGATTTACCGAACTTCATTAAGAAATGCTCATCTCTCATAAGTAATCTTAGGGAAATTAGTCTGTTAAGGTCTTCTTTGCCACATATCCTTGAGGTATACTGCCCAATATGGCAGCCACCAGCTGCATAAGGCCATTTAAGCATTTGAAATGTCACTAGTTCTAACTGAGATGTGCTGTGAATATAAAATACATGCTGTATTTTAAAAACTTAATTTGAATAAGAATGTAAAATTGTTATAATAAGTTTTAGATTGATTACACATTAAAATGGTAATATTTTACATTTATTGGGTAAATATAGACTATTAAAATTGATTTTAACCATTTCTTTTATAGTTTAACTGTAGCTACTAAAGAATTTTAAATTACATATGTGGCCCCCATTGGTAGCTTACATTGTATTTTTAATGCAGTGATGATCTAGAGTATTTATTGTTTCTGAAAATAATTTAACATTACATATTGCTTTATAATTCTTAGCTGATTAATGAAATATTTTTATCTTCAATATTTCTGGTGGCAATTTAGACAGAAGGGCATATCTAACTAATGTGATTTGAGATTCGGTGAACATATAATACAGTGTATTTGTGCAGTACTTTTCATTCACTGTTCAAGCTGCCAAAGAACTGAAATATAGAGATTAACAAATGAATTAAAGTTTAAAAGAGAAAGAGACAGAAAAATGTTTCCCCTGAGTTCTCTTTGGAAATACTAATGACCTTGACATTCATATACCACATCTGTGCCTTAGCTGGAGGTAATTGCTTTTCCATATTAGAAGGAGAAACTGTTATTCTCCCAAAAGGAAGATTAAAAATAAATTAGTGGCATTATCATTTATATTATTAAGCACCATTATTTTGTTGCAGAATTAAATAGCTAGTTTATTAAAATTGAGTAAGTAATAAGGAAAGAAAACATCAGAATATTTGGGTTTCTAGGAAGCAGTTTGCAGAGGTATTCTGCAACATGAAAAGTTGATGTTGAATCATGCATTGTTAAGTGGCTTTGCTCAGGAATTTTATCGACACAGTTATGAGGTATTTTTCCATTAGAAAACTAATTTTCACTTAAGCAGTGAAATCAAGCTCCATCTTGATTACTATGGTGAGAAGTATTATGCTGTCAAGTCATACGGATCCATGTGAAGGCAATGTTTTTGTTTAGACAAATACTGAAAATTATTTGAATGCAAAAGATCGGCATAACCATAAACTTCCAACTTCACTGAATAAACTTGAAATAGAACTTGTCTCTTTTTTCTTAAATGAGAGTTTAAAAAGACTAGAAAATGCCATGGAACAGAACTTTATTTTTCATAATAAATTTTAGAATTTGATTTTGATTTTGAGTTGATTACCTGAAACACACTGATAGTGTTTTTTACTGATGTTAATATTTCAAGTCATGGTCCTCAGAGCCTTTAATTTGGTGTGATTCTTTTGTTGTTCATAAAGTACATCATAAAACCAATTTTCATTGGTAATGTGACAAACTCTATGAAGATTAGGTTCATGGCACTCTGAAAATCTTTAATGAGAAGAGTCGATTCTACTCTTTAACATATATTTGGAATATGGCATTCCAGGTTCCTTCTGAGACCCCAGAGGAGAGTAATCTGTGAGCGAGAAGCGTGGACGGTTCCTAGAGGAGGTGGTAGCATTTCTGAAGACCAGGTATGAATAAAGCGTTTCAATTCACCACAGGAGAATCTCGAGCAACAGGGTTTCCCTGGTTGTGGAGGGGACACATTGAAAAAACTGTGAAGAGGCATGGAGACTTTACTTTTGGTGAAACCTATATTATTTTCACCTTTGAAAAGTTGAAAGGCCAAGTAGCTTCAGCCAATTGATAAGACTGTAGTTGTTTTGTTTTGTTTTTGCTTTTCCCTAGAGCTAACTATCCCTGAGTGAAGAATGAGAACTCTGTGGTTATGGTCTATGCTGCTGCTGAGGTTTTAAATGGTATTATGTACTAATCTCACTAAGGGGACCCTAAAATATATTGTTATACCTTCTAGAAGGCATGAGTAGTTGTCAAGAAGTGGCCTAGCAGCTTTCAGATAAGCACAAGATCATAAATGTGGCCCTTTTTCTCCGTGAATACAGAGTTCCATTTCTTCTGAGATAGCCAGGTGTGCACAAGCCAGACGGGCAGAGTCACGGGCTTGCTAGGAGCAGCTCCCAGGATGCTGGTAGTACAGGGACTCTTTAAGTGCAGGGTTCAGAGTCAGTTGGTTCTATAAAGCTTTTGGAATGATTTCAGGTGAAGGGCACCCCTAGGTCAAAGAAATCCACAGTGGGCCTTGCTCTCGAACTGAGAGAGTCTGGTATCTGTACTGACCTCCAGCTCCCGCATGCCAAGCCGCACTAAGACTGGAACCTTCTGGGAGACACTGCCTGGTGCTAGCAGTGAAGAAGTGACCTACTTTGGGGAACAATGCAGTCCCTTTCTTTGCTAACCAAACACGAATTGTCTTCAGGTAGCTAAGTTCTCTCTTCTAACGGGAAATCCTGGTTGGTCAAATTGTTTCAAACTAATTCATGTTAATATTTTTCACTATTGTCCAGGATAAGTCCAGCACGAGATGGGGATTAATGAAATGCAAAAGGGTGTCTGCAGAGAAACTTCTGCAAAATATTTTTCCTCCTATTAAGGGAGAGACCCTCAAGGAGAATGTCTTCAATTCCCGATGTGGATGTTATTGTGTGAAGCATGATGCCTGTGGCTAAGGAGCCCTCTTCCTATGATGAGGGGAGGGAGCAGAGAAAAAACAAAGGAGCCCTGAAGACATTGCTGAGTTCCAGGAAATAAGTTGTGACATCCCATCTCTCAGTGATATCTTAAGTGAAAAACTAATAAACAACTAATGCCCTAAGATTTAATCACTGCCCAAAGTATTCACGTGACGATGGAATTTCCATTCTGGGGACTATGCTGCTGGCTCACACCCATTAGGATCTTCCCAAAGCCCAGAGGTCACGGCATGTGGATGAATTGAATTACCAGATCAGTAGGTTGGCTTTGACCACAGTGGCCTAATAAAGAATCACTGGTTATGATAAAGCCACCTCTGCTGGCATGCCTATGTCCTCAGCATTGGCATTCAGTGTCCTGATCCAGGCTCTGTCTATGGAAAGGATGAATGGAACAGCATAGGACAGACAGACAGTGTCGTGCCTATGAAGGCGTTCTCTGTGATCCATTCATACCTTTCCCACTCCCCCTTCTCCTCTAACAGAGCTGCTCAAAGTGCTCTGTTAAAGAATAGCACTGGCTGGGGAAGTTTATAAGAAATTGAGGCTGTCATAAATTCATTGTTGAATGCTCAGAAGAAAACATCTGCTTTTCCGTAGGGGGTTATAATTACAACCTCTTAACTAATTCAAGAAGCTAAGAGAACATAGTTATAATTTCAGAATCCATAATTTCATAATTTCATTGCATTAAAGTAATAAGTAAGATCTGCTGGCAGAAGTAATTGCTGAAGAATCACAGTGGTAAGGGTCAAGAGATGTTAGTTTTTGTCTAGTCTCACTATGGACTAGCATTATGATCTCAGTTTATTCATCTGTAAAATGAGACATTTAGATGATTGAGTTTCTTTACTAAAACGTTATAGAACCCTCCTACAGTCTTCACAACCTTGTTGCTTTACTGGAGTCTGCAAACCCAAGCTGCACTCTGTGTCAAAGCATTTCACTTGCTTTAGTATATATTGTGCTATTTCATTTTTTTTAAACAAGGACAAATATATGTGTAGCTTTTGGTAGCCACTGGCCCTTATATCAGGTAACTCTTGATAGTTTTATACCTAAAGGGAAAAATACATCAAAGGTATGATCCACTCTGTAACTCTTGACATATTTTACATTGTCATATGGATGCATTTTCAGCTACATATGCCAATACTAAGGTTATACTCAAGGTCTTAAAGTATATTTGGACTTAAATGAAATAGAGTTTTCTGTGTGTCCTAGAATTTTGTGTGTGGAAAAAGATTCTGTTTTGGCATGAAATGGGTGTAATTAAGTGTTTGGTGCCAATTATGACAGAAATTGTCTTTCTACAGGACAAAGAGATAAAGGCTTAAAGGAGATAGATAAAAAGAAAGGAGGGAAGAAGGGAGGAAGGGGGAGGGGGAGAGAGAGAGAGAGAGAGAGAGAGAGAGAGATAAACGAGCCAAAAAGTAGACAAAGCAACCTAAATACAAGTATGCATTTCTCTTTTTTCCCTCTTTCTCTGTCTCTCTCTCTCTCTCCACACACACACACAAACACACACACACACACACCACACACACACACACACACACTTGATTTAGCAATGGTTCTCAATAGCAGAGGAGTAAACATTATTAATTCTCAGTATTATATTCACAGAGGACAGGTATTTTAATAGGTAGCCAAAATCTGTTAATACACACCCCATCTCAATATCCTAAACTAGAGGCACCCATGAAGCTGATATTGCTTTCCCTGTGCATCCATTAAGTATGGTAGTCCCTTACAAAAAGTAAAGAAAGAAAAGAAGACCTATAATTTTAAAAAATTATGTGCTTTTACCAAAAAGAAATATTGTGCCTTGGGAGAATCCAACTAATCACAGGGACTCATCCAGAAATAAATAACTCATGCTCTTTCTGAAGAAGGATTTTTCTAAATAGAAATACAAATTTCTTCTTACCCCAATGACTCAAATGAGGAGCTGGCTAAGAAGCCAGAGATTACAATGAAACTGGGATATTCACCTCCAACTCTATCTTTCGAGCTTACTTTGCTTATGGAGTGAAAAGATACATTTTCAATCAAAAGCAGTTGCTGTTTTGTTTCTTTTTTAACCATATACAAAAAGCTGTTACTGGTAGATACCTAAAAATACATTTTCTTCTCATCCAACCTGAAAACGTACTGTTAGCATAATTTTGTTAGTATTGCACTTAGAGAATGCTAGAATCCATACAGTCTAAACTCCTTGCTGCAAAGTCTTTGCCTTCTCATATTTGGGGTGCTATGGCTCTTTTTCCTGTTTTCATCAGATTGATAGATTCTGTACTGCCTGATAATGATACTGCCCTCACTGACAAAGATCTCGGGTTTTCAATGAACAGTGAGTTTGATTCTCTCTGGACTGGAATGGGAGTGGCAAAAGAAGTTGTGCCTGGGCAAGTTCCTCGGGCCAAAGTCCTAAGGCTGGATTACAACTACTTGAGCCACATTTGCTAGGATGTTCTTTAAGTTCCATTGAGTCAGAGGACTACCCCAGGGAGCTGGTCCACATACCCAGCTCTCCATGTGTGAGTTTTAAAAATTCAAAGGTGGAGTTCCCTGATGGTGTAGTGGCTTAAGGCTTCGGCGCTGGTGCTGTCAGCGTTGTGGCCTGGGTTCGATTCCCAGCCAGGGAGCTACCCACATATCAAAAAGCAAAAAAAAAAAAAAAAAAAAAAAAAAAAAAAAAAAAAAAAAAAAAAAAAAAAAAAAAAAAAAACCAAAAAATAAAAAAACAAAAATTCAAAGGAATGAGACCTATAGGCCCAGGGATATTTATCAAGGGTAATTTGTCTCGATGAGAGCTTAGTGTTGGTTGTAACTTGAGATGTGGCTCTACTTTTCTAGCTGGTTTTCATAGACGAATCCCCAAAAGAGAGACAACCTCTTCAAGGTCACATAAGTAATAATTTGGACTCATTCTCCAGGTGACTTGCACTACAGAGCCTGGGTTTTCCACCCCACTAGAAGCTTGTCTTCTACACTTCGATATTGCCACAACTCCAGAATTCTTAATTGAAATGAGAAATTCTGTAGTGAAGTCTTAAGGGAGAACAACTGAAACTTTGGTTATTCTTTTGACTCAGAGATGCCTAGAAAAATTTAAGGCGTCCTCAAGCTGGGGTCAAGCATGAAAACAATCTAGATAACACAAATTGGGTGAAATAGATAACAGTGCTAGGTGTAATATCTGAATTACTGGTATCTCCACCAGCCTCTTGTAATGAGGCAAAGATAAGGGTAATGCCTTCTGTTTTACAAGGGGGTAAATGATTTAATGTGGAAGGTCAGGAGCAACTTGGGTACAGAGTATTTGGGACAATGATAATTCTGGGAAGTTTCTAAGAGTAACAGAGAGAGAGACAAACAAACAATCCAACCCGAAGCCACCAAGGATAGTGTCTTCCTGGGCAAAATACATGTTGCAATTCAAGATCTGTTACTCCACCCGCAAGATTTGAAAAATGACTCCCAAGAGTAGATTTCAGTTTTCAATAGTCTCTTTTCTGCTGTTGTTTTACTGTGTAATAGGTAATATTTCAACATGATTTACAATGTAGTATATGAGTTATTAGTTGAGAAATCCAGAAACCTGTGACTATACTCTCCTATGCAACTATAAATATTGCCTTGGAAATCTTTGTGGCAATTCACTATATACTCTGTGTATTGCTCCATACAGCGTGGACACTACCATAAATTAGCTTGAAAGGAAAAGGGTAGTAAATGTGAGTCATGGCATCCCATGCTGCTATAAGCAAACTAGGATGGGCTTAGTGATATTTTGAAGTCATTCAGAAGTGTTTTGTGAGGTCACCTCTCCTAATATAATAGTTGCATATTTTTCTTAATGGTCTCTCTCTCTCTCTCTCTCTCTCTCTCTCAGAGCCGAGGAAGAGGAGCTGGGGAAGAAGTGAGAAGAGTGGAGGAAGGTGGGCGGAAGTGTCAGCATTGGCAATTAAATTTATTAACTCAATTACCTGGGGTAACAATAAAAGCTGTAATCATGAGGCCATCTAAAAGGCATTAGCTGTTTTACTGCTAATGGAGCCCTTGCCAACATGAAATGGACCAGATGCTCTTGGTGGGTGCCGGCAGCTGTTTGGGAGCACAGAATCATATCGTTTGGACAGCGGTAGGACATATGGACTAGTGACAAAATGCTTTGTATTTATAGAGTGTCTTTCTTCAAGAAATACCAATACATACTTTTCAAAAATGAATGCATGAATCCTTATAGGGGTTCCCCCTGGGAGTTAGCCATAAAGACAGGCCAGTTATTTTATGGATGGAAAGAACTATAGGCAGGAGCACACAGAGGTGTGCCTTCACAGGCCATCTGTGCCAGACCGAGCTATAAAATCTTAGCTGAGATGTGCCCCTGGTTTCCTTCTCCTTCCCTGCAGCTGAGGCTGCTCTAGAAGTTTAAGTGCCCACTTTAAATCTGTCAGCCTAGGTATCCGGTGAGCTGCCCAGGAGGAGACAGCTACTACTTTGTACTCTAGAATTATTTTTTATTTTAGAACAATTACAGATGATCCTTGGACTGCTAAGACTTCAGAGACAGCATCTGAATATTTAGATATTTTATTCACTTGCCACACATTTATTAAATATATGCTAAGTGCTAAAATACTGGGTTGGAGAAACAAAGTCAAGGAAAACAGTACTGGGTGATACAGAGATCCTAGGACTAAATAAACTGACATTTATAATACATCTAGGCAGTAGTGATGGGCACATACAGGCTGAAATATGTCCGGATGGGTAGGAGAGACTTTTTGGAAGTCATGAGGAAAGCATGTCTAAGCTAGATCAGAAGGAAGAGATAGCCAGGTAAAGAGTGGAATATATAGATAATGACATGAAAATGGCAGAGTATGTCAAAAGGCTTTGGGGCGAACAAAGCATTTTTCATTCCAAGACTGACAAATGAGTCCAGAAGTTATGGCACAGGAAAGAAGATGGAGAAAGGGGAAAGTACAGTGTAAGATAATTCGGAGAATTATTTTAAGGACTAGATTATCACAGAGATATGGAAGAATTCAGACTGTGCACTGAGATCAGTCAGGAAGGACACCAAAAATGTTAAAAGACAGGATTTTTCCCTTTATGAAGGCCATTCTAGAAATCAGTAAAATTGAAGGCAAGACAAACATATGACGGCTGCAGTAATCAAGAATTGATTACTACATGTAAAACATAATGGAAGGGTTTTGTAACTACATAGCAAATGGTATATTCAAGATTTGGGGATGATTGGAATGAGGGCATTGAAGGATTTAACTGAGAAGCTAGATTTGGTTGGTCTATTTCTTCTTCTCTTACTCTGGGGTATAGCCATCCAGGTCCTAAACCAATGTGACTTGAGTGTACCAAGTCCCTGCATACTTGATATGCCTTGAACTACAATATTTCACTCTAGCTCATTGTGGCTGGCAAAAGTGGAGCTCAAATTCTGTTAAGATTTTAGAAAAACTTACAAATTTGGGAAAAGCATTAACCTTCTATTTCTTAGAATGAAATATTCCCTTTGATAATTATTAGTTATATTAGTCTTGCAGATTGTTCAAGCAGCTTAACAGATTGTAAAACTGATTTCCAGACCTAAATAATTTCCATACGTTCTTCCTACTAATGGATACACTGCGATGCTCTGACAGGACAAGGGTGAAGATAGGTAAAGATTTTGATTTTTTTTTAACCTCTTCTTTCCATAAGGAAGGTACATACTTCTCAACAAGTATGTTGAAGGGCTCTCTAACACTGGGAACTATACTAGAATTAAAATGAAAGAAAATGTATGAACTCAGGATACAGAATAATTGATTTGGTTTACATTTCTTTGTTAACTTATCAATAATGAGGTAAAGTTGAATATTTCAAACATTTGCTACTTTGGTTATATTTTTCAATCATTATTTGTTTTTACTTTTATTTGTGGTGGTTTTTACTTTTACTTTCTTTTTACCCATCTTTATTTTTTAAATTTATTTTTAATTATATTTTACATACACTATTATATTAGTTTCAGGTGTACAACATAGTGATTCAACACTTATATACCTTATGAAGAATTATTCACTGTGATGAGTCTAGTACTCATTTGGCATCATACATAGTTATTACAATATTATTGATTATATTCCCTATTCTGTGCATTACATCTCCATGACTATTTTTTTAAATTAGTTTCATGTGTACAAGAGAACATACTGCTTAGACATTTATATTCCTTCTTTTTTTTTAGTAGATACACCTTAAGGTGACCTTCTATGAGTTATGCATGCCCTTGTATAATTTCCTCCTGAGAGAATATGTCAAAGGTGATGGGTTTACCTTACATTATATAAGAGTTCCTCTTAGCGCACTGGAGTGAATTTTCCTGCAGCATTAAAGAAGCAACCAACCATGCTATAAGAGGACCTCTGACAGGGCTATATACAAAGAATTGCTGGTGGCATCTAGGAGCTGACAGTGGCCCCTGGAGACTTACACCCTACCAGCAAGAAAATGGAGACTTACATCCTACTAGCAAATGAAATAAGTTCTCAAAGCAACTACATGAACTTGGAAGAGGACCCTGAGCTCCAGAACACAGATAATATGACACCTTGATGGCATCCTTATGAAGCCCTGAGCTTAGGAGCTGCTTATGCTTGGCCTCCTAACCCATGAAAATGGAGATAATAAATGTATGGTGTGTTACACTAAAAAGTTTGTGGTAATTTGTTATTTAGTAATGAATAACTAATATAGTTGTCATTTGATCAAATCTATTTTTTGTGTGATTTTTTCCTATTGTTTTAATTAGATAGAAATATTCAGCTCATATCAAGATCATTAAATAATCACCTACTGGTGTGTTCAAGTAGGTGAACACAAAATGCCTGATATTTACTAGGAAAGAAACTTAAAGAACCCTCCATTTTTCTCATTCATTCATTCATTCATTCACCCAACAAAACTTCTGACCTCCTTAATACTAACTATATGCAAAGCCTGTAGTAAATAAGGCACAGTTCTTATCTTTGGGAGGGTGTAGTCTGGTGCAAAAAGATGGTGAATGTAAACAATTTTCTCTATAATGGGATTAAAAACTCTACAACAGAAACATATGCAAGAGTTAATAACAATATCTAGGAGAGATTTTATTTTTCTTAGAGAACTATAATATAGAAAGATTATAAAAAGAGGTATTCTTAACTGGGATTTCTAAATATGAACATGAGTTTATTGGCAGAAAAGAGGAAGGAAGATACTCTAGGAAGAGGCAAAAACATGCAAAGACACGAAAATATTTCAAGTAGGTTTTAAGCTCAGTAAGGAGGAATCTGTTTCTGGCTTTATCACTTTGGCATCCTCAGCACTTAGCATTTTGCCTTGCCCAAATAAATCTTTACTATGTTCTGAATATATGAAAAATGAACATGCAATCAAGCAAAAAATAGAAATGTTCAGGCAACAGGAAAATGTTTGCTGTGACCAGACCCTGGAGTAGTCTGGTGATGAAGTGTTGTGGGGACAGTGGAGAGCGGGGAAGGATCCAGTTCATGCAGGGTACTTACAGCTCATATCCATTCAGTCCTAAATGGAATAACTGATAATACAGTAAAGTTTTTATTTTGCACAAGAGACTTTTAATGTTATGATAGTTAAGCAGGTAAAAATACTGATTTATTTTTAAATTTTAATTTCATTCTATTATCTTTGTCTTCTGATGAGAACACATACAGTTAACGTGAAATGACTTTAAAAGCATCAGCAACGGTTCAATATATCTACACTGTAAAATGAATGTAAAATTGCTGTCTGAGCGTCAACATAGGTTGTTCCCTAGATTCCTGCACTGTGAAGCAAATTTTATCCCTTCCAGCTTTTAGCAATGCTAACAGGCCTGATATGCTGTTTTGACATTGTCACTGTGTAGAACATTCAGGATTTTCATGACGTCTACTATCTCAAAATGTTAGTATAATGTAACTTGGTTGGGGATTCTGCATGGGATGTTAGTGTTTCTTCCAAATGATGTCCATGGAATTTGGAGGTGGACTTCGGAAGTTATTGAAGTGTTCTTTGTGATGTTGTATCTGATGTGTTTCTCAAGAATGACTACCATAATTTATTATCTCCTTGTCTCTCATAATCTGGAGTTGAGAAGCTTTTTGGATGTAAAACATTATGAAGAGAAAACTGTAAGGAGCTGGTGATAATATAATTCTTCCCTTCTGTGCTGCTCTAAGAATTGAGTTGTGACTAGAAATTTCCTATATAGGTAAAATGAATAAACCTTCTCAGGGTGCTTCCTGACCAGAATTGCTCATAATGAGGTAAACTGCCTGTCTCAGATCGAGGAAAAAAAAATACTTCAGATAAACATACAAATGAATGCACAAATACTATAAATATATAGTAGCTTTAAAGAGATTTTGCTCAACTAGTATCATTAAAAGAGCCCAATGATCATTTATTTGTGAAGTCCCTCAGCACCCCACGAAGCACTCCCAAGCCTTCAGCATTTGATGGTAATAAAAATCTGTTTACATTTTCATGCTCATTACTCGAGGCAATCTACCACTGGAAAAGATTTAAATTTCCATAAAAATGTAGCGAATCTGGAGTGGGCATAAACACGTTTACGACAAGTTATGATTAGTGACTCCTTGGATGTGGTGGTCTCCCATTTATTAATCTTAGCATGAGGTCATTGCATCAGCTGTTCATTAATCATTTCCCTTTCTATCAAATAATTCAAAATGTATCAGTGCATAAACATGCCTATTACTGCATAACAGCTTGTTGGATACTGTGGTCTTAAGTGACTAAGAGCAACTTGGCATTTAGCAATGGAGTTACAGAAGTGCTTCGTCTCCTTGCTCTCCAAGTCTTCTCTGATGGTGCTTCCTGTTATTTGAGTTACTGACAAATAGTTAAGTGCATGATTATGAGTCACCCAGTTTAGGCCTGGAATTCTTGTTTAGGTGAGATGCTTTAGAAAGCAAGGTCTATGTGCAATGCCATGCAAAGTTGATTGATTAAATACCAACATGCCCACAAAGAATTACCTGGCTGTTGGCAAATAAGATATATTCATGTAATGCTTCATAAAAATGACAAAGGCAAGCACTAATGTCCACATAGCCACGAACAGGCAAGCTAGAAACACAAGTGGTGAAAAAAGAGCATGATTGTCTTTTTCTGAGTTACCTCAGCTTTTAGTTTTTTGCAACCAAATTGTATATTTGTTATTTTCTTTCATTAACCAGTAAATAATAGGCAGTGGGTTCCAAAGGCTCAAGAAAACATATAGGAATTTCAAAAATACTATATATTTAAATTAAATATAATAATATACACCTCACCTCTAATATATTATATTAGTCATGGTTTGCTTCAGTTCCAGTGCACAGTTTGAGTATGACAAATCTACAGCTATAATGTGAAGAACTGTGATAAATTAAAATAACATAGAGGCAATAAGTGACAACTCATGTTTAATCTGGATGAGGATAAATTCTAAGTAAAGAGAGACAACACTCAAGCCCGTGTTAAGGAGGTCATTAATATATTATGCAAAACAATTACAATATTTTTACATAAATAAAAAATTAAAATTTATTTATTTAATTGATTTACTGAATATTTATTTTATTTACTGAATAAATAAATAAATAAATAAAGCCACAAAGCCTTGTCAAAATATCTGTGGTAGAGTGAATCTGGATAAATGGATAACACTGCTAAAGCTAATGTTTTAAATGAAAAACAAACTGAAAAAAAATGAAATTTAAAGATACATGTTCAAGTAAAAAGAGTATGTAATATTCTAGTATATAGTAGTGGACTCAAGGTAAAATAGAAACTTCCAATAATTGTGTAATGGACTGAAACATAAAAAGGAGGTGACATGCAAACATATTTTCCTTAAACTTTATTGACATGCATTTGTATCATACCTTTTTTTTTGAGAATGCTATTTGTGTTTAGATATTGCTTATTGTTATTTTACAAATTGGCATTTTATGATTTGAAAATCAGATTAAAAGTTGACTAAATAGTTAACCTTGGTTATGCCACATTATATTACGCTTTCTATGAACTGTTAAAAATCCTGACTTTGTTTAGCTGCCATCCAGTGGATGTGTTACATGAAGATATCAATAAATTTATGTACTTACTATAATCATGTCCCAGTTAACCTGAGAATAGCCAATATATATTTAGAACTGTGTTTATTTTATTTACATCTTTGCTTATTTAATTGTGTGATAATTTTGCTATTGTGCTGTCATTTTGAGTGTTATCATTATGCACTCAGTACCTACTTATTTCATTTTAAAGTAATAGATTTAATTTCCAATAATAAATTATTTTCTTAAAATTAATATTCAATTAACAAGTGATATCACTTCATGAAATCTTAATACTTCAGCTATGCCAAAGAAATGTAGAAAAATAACCTAATTTTGAAGAACAGTCAAGATGTTTTTTCCATTTCAATTATAAGAGATAAGATTAAGGGAGCTTTGACATTTATCTAGACCTAAAGTAATAGAGGAAATATATATATATATATATATATATATATATATATATATATATATATATATAAAATCTTCATCAGAATCCCAATGGTATTTTTAAAAATAGAAAAAAAATCATCAGGTTTATATAGAACCACAAAAGACCCTGACTAGCCAAAGCAATCCTGAGAGAAAAGAAAAAGAATGAAAGTATTACATTCCCTGACTTCAGATTATAGTACAAATCCACAATAATCAGAACAGTATGGTTTTGGTAGAAAAACATACAGAAACCAAGGAAATAGAACTGAGAACCCAGAATAAACCCACACATATATGGGCAACTAATTTTGACAAAAGAGTAAAAAACATACAATAAAGAGAAAACAAAGAACTGCATGATTTCACTCATATGCGGAATATAAAACTGAAAGCAAAGAAAAAAAGAAATGAACAAACAAATAACTCATGGACACAATCAATAGTTTAATGTTTATTTGGGGACGAGTGGGTTAGGGAGGGGAGAAAGGGGAGGGGGTGGGAGAGGAGGGGGGGAAGCTAAATATAAGGTGATGGAAAGAGAACTCACACTGGGTGGTGAACTTACTATACATCAAGTTGACAATGCACTGTAGAATTGTATGCCTGAAACCTATGTAATCCTTGCTAACAGATGTCACCCCAATAAGTCTAACAATAAAAATGAATTAAAAAAAAAAAAGAAAAGAAAGCCTCTTCAATAAATGGTGTTGGAAAAATTGGAAAGCCACCTGTAAAAGAATGAAACTAGACTGTTATTTGTAAATTCAAAATGGATTCAAGACCTGAGGATAAGACCTGCAACAATAAAATACATAGCAGAAAATATAAGTACCAAACTTATGGGCCTTGATCTTACAGAGAATTTTATGAATCTGACCTCAAAGGCAAGCGAAGTAAAAGCAAAAATAAATTCAAAAGCTTATGCAAAGTGAAAGAAACCATCAACAAAACAAAGAGGCAACCAGCCAAATGGGAAAAATTATTTGCAAACGACACCCCTGATAAGTGGCTAATATCCAAAATTTATAAAGAACTCATATAACTCAACATAAAAAACCCCAATCTAATTAAAAAATGGGCAGAGGACCTAAATAATAACTTCTCCCAAGAAGACATACAAATGGTCAACAGATATATAAAAAGATGCTCAACTTTTCTAACTATTATGAATATGCAAATCAAAACCACAATGATATACTACCTTGCACCTGTTAGAGTGGCTATTATCAACCAGACAAGGAATAACAAGTTTTGAAGAGGTTGTGGAAAAAAAGAAACCCTCATACACTGCTGGTAGAAATGTGAACTGGTACAGCCATTATGGAAAACAGTATGGAGTTTCCTCAAAAAATTAAGAATAGAGTTACCGTATGACCTAGCATCCCTCTTCTGAGTATCTACCAGAAAATTTTGAAAATATTTATTTGTAAAAATATACAAGCACGTATGCATTCCTATGTTCATTGTAGTATTATTCATGGTAACCAAGACTTGGAAAAAACCAAAGTGATTGTTGATAAATAATTGAATAAAGAAGATGTACATATACACAATGGAATACTATTCAGCCATAAGAAAAAGTGAAATACTGACATTTGTGCCAATATGGACGGTTGTTGAGGATACCATGCTAAGTGAAATGAGTCAGACAGAAAAAGTCAAGAACCACGTGATTTCAATCATATATGGGCTATAAAACTTAAAGCAACAAACAAATAAGACTAACAAAAACTCATAGGTATAGATAACAGTTTGGTGGTTAGCAGAGGGAAAGAGAGATGGGGAGGTAGAAAAGGGGTAAAGGAGTTCAAATATACAGTGATGGAATGAGAACTTGATTTGGGGTGGTGAACACACAATACAATATACAGACGATACTTATAGAACTGTATACTTGAAACCTATATAATTTTATTAATCAATATCCCGATATTTAATAACATTGAATAAAATGAGCAAACATGACGTTCTCATCTTTTTTATTTTCATAAAATAGTCTAAAGCAAAAACTATAAAATACAGAACTAAAATGAAAAGTTTTCCAGTTGTCATCACTGCCATAGAACCAAAAAAACCAAAACTGCTTCCTCAACAGCTAACATTTGTGCCACAAAGTTAAACAACTGAGTTTGATTTGAGTTAAATGATATGAGTAGTTCAATATATTACTGTACCTAGAAGTGAATCCTGCAGAAAGGATTTTTATGTTAGTCTTTCATTGATCAAGAGTGTTGACTGGAGGGTTCTCTCTCTCTGTCCCTCTCTTCCTTCCCTTTCCCTTCTGTCCCCCTGCCTCCATTTCTCCTTCCCTCCCTCACTCGTTTCCCTCTCTCCCTCCTTGCCTGCACTCTCCCCATATTAAATCTCTACAACCTTGGAAACAGATATATGAGGATTTGATATGGTGGTAAAATGGCTTATTTTTAAATCTAATTTATTTTTTGCTTTGTTGGATTTGTTTTATTTTACTAAAAATCAAATAAGCAGAAATTAAGGCTTTGAATATTCTTATCTTGCCAATAGTAAGCTTTGATACTTGCATAGAGCCTAAAATTATTATTTTTTCTTTATATGACAGTAGTTTACCCATTAGAGTAGAATTTGGTGGTTAAGGATTGATTTTTGTTCTGAGTTTTGACATCCAGTTCAGTTCCACATAAGCCTCTTCGAATATTCTTTTCACCATCCATGTAATAAAAAATAAAAATAAAACAAAACAAAAAAAACCCCACAAAAAACATTTCATAACAAATTGGCTGTTTACTGGAAAAATCTCTGTCATGTGAATCTTAAAGTGTTAAAACATAAAAGGAGAATAAGGAGAATTCCAACCTAATTTTCTCTCTTGGAATAATATTTTAAAAAAAAGAAAAGAAAAACAGAAAGAGGGAGAGACAGAGAGAAGTAGGAGAGGCTCCTGAGTGAATGAGGTGGTTTCCTGGGTTCCTCTCTCTTGGATATATAATAGCTGGGAGTCCTAATTTGACTTCCACAACTTTATAGCTGCTCCTACTACAATGCATAACAGGTTTAGGACCGTGGCCAGAATTCAGGGAATAAGCTAGTAAATTTTGATCCAAATCTCTTTTCAAAAGTAAACTTAAGAGATCTCATGTCTGAAGTTTTCATTTTGCATTATTATAATATGTGCCATGGTGTCATATGTAATTCATATTTACATGATTAAATTTCCCTACAATTAGCTGTTATGAGAATTTATTGAATAAAAAACACTTTGTGCATTATTTACAAAGAATTAATTGTACTACTAAAGGAACTAATCTAATGTCTAATGATTTTCCATTTACTAATAACCTGTAAGTATTTAAAAACAACTCTTAAAACCTAGCAGTTGTATAACTATTATTTTGTATTCCACATGTAAGTGAGATCATATAGTATTGCAGTTCTGTGCCTGGCTTATTTCATTTAGCATAATGCCTTCCAGGTCCATCAATACTGTTGCAAATGACAGAATTTCCTTCTTTTTTAATGCCCAGTAACATTCCACTGTCTGTATACACCACGTTTTCTTTATCCTTGGATGAGCATTTAGGTTGTTTGTGGGGAGGTAATGATTAAAGAGGACAAAATTTCAGTTACACAAGATAAATAAGTTCTAGAGATTTACTCAATATTGTAATGCTTATAACAATACTGTACTGTGTACTTAAATTTTTCTAAGATGGTAGGTCTTAAGTGTTCTTAGCATACAAACACACACAGTTTGAGAGGTGACGGGCATGTTTATGGCCTTCATAGTGGCAACGGTTTCATGATGTGTACTTACCTGCAAAGTCAAAGTGTTGTATAGATTAAATATGTACAACTTTTTTTTATATCAATTTACCTCAATAAAGTGATTTTAAAAATAACCTCTGGTTGATTATGGTAGTTTAGGCCCCCCTGTGACTATTACCTTGGTTAATTCCTTCCTAAACCAAATCTGGTTTTGGTCATGTAATCTGTTTTGGCCTTTTGGATAACTGTTGATACCAAACAGGACAAGGAGCAGAGACGTGAAAAGTGCTTCCCTTTTATTATTATTGTTATTGCTTCTGGGATAGCCTGCTATCTACTGAGAGACGCTGTGGCTCAGGCAACTCCATTGCTATAGCTGACGGCCAGTCATGCAAAGTACTGCTTTCCAAATAACCAACATTTGACTGAATAAGAAAGTGCATCCAATACCAACAGAAGGACCACCTACCTGAGTCCAGGCCAAACTGATATCCCAAGTTTGTCCAACCCACAGCTTGCAGGCCGCATGAGTCCCAGGACAGCTTTGAATGCAGCCCTCCACAAATTCGTAAACTTCCTTAAAACGTTACAAAAGCTATGCATAAACCTTTCTGTGCATAAGCTTTTCTTTCTTTCTTTCTTTCTTTTTTTTTTAATAGCTCATCAGCCATTGTTAGTGTATTTGTGGCCCAGGACAATTCTTCTTCTTCCAGTGTGGCCCAGGGAAGCCAAAAGGTGGGACACCCCTGTGATAACCCATAGGATTGTGAGATAAATAAATGTTTGTTTTTTCTGCCACTAAAAGTTGATGTGGCTTGGTATCAGAAATGAGGCACTCTGTAATAATGGAAAACAAGTGACAGTGACTTTGGGGATATGGGGCAGGCGGTGGCAACAGAAAATCGTTAATGCAGTCTGGAAAACCAGTGAGAAAATTGTTAGTGAGAGTTGAAAAAAAAAAACAAAACTGGTGAGGAAATTGTTATTGAAGGCTAGCAAAATGGCAACATGTGTGAATCTGTAACAAACAGTTGCTAAAACTGTCACTTGTGGTATTTTGGAATCTCAAAGAAGTGCTTTTTAACCTGGTTAGAAGGGATGTTGAAAACATCTGTTAGATACTCCTAACCACATAAAATAAGCTATTATAACAGAGAATTGGGCTGAACAGGGAATGATTTAATGTGCAAGCAGTATTTAGAGGGGATATAGAGGGACAGGACTTGCTGGGTTAGGAAATAAAAGTGGCTCTCAATTCATTCTCCTTAGCTTGTAAATGATTTTCATAGAAAATGCAATCTGAAGAGAATTATTTAGGCAAAGGTATGGCTGTAAGAACCATAAACTTCTATTAAAAGTTCTAAACTATTTAAGTCAGTGCCTAGTAGACAGTATAAACTTGACTGATAGTTGTTCACTCTGGCGAGCATCTTGTGCATTCCAATATGTTTAGGAATATCCTTGGCCTTTCACCACTAAATGACAGACCACCACCCTCACTCCAATTGTGACAACCAAAAAAATGTCTCCAGACATTTTAAAATGTTTCCTGAACAGTAAAAACACCCTCAATCAAGAGCCAGTGAATCAGACAAAACAGTTGATAAGGATCTTTATGACATTGTCCACAGAAGCCTGCAATGCCCATATTGGAGAGAAGCCTATCTCAAAAATAACTATTGGTGTATATTTGATTGAACAGAGTGGGCCATAATCTGATGCATAAAAATTCCAAAAAAATATTTAGAGTGTGGTACACACAAATAACCACACCAAATTAAATAAAAACGGAATGAGATTGGCCAAATTGCCAAAAGACTTTTGGGCCTTTCTATGAACAAGTAGCAGGCTAAGAAGCTAATATCCTATAAACACAGATGATTATTTTTTTGTTTACATAAAAGAAAAAAAAGTGTGTGGGTGGATGAATCCAAGAGTCCGGAGAGAAGAGCCAAGAACTGTGGGAAATGATGGACCTGGAAGTCCTCCCTGAGAGCAGAACTGGGCCCTTATGAAGGACCATGCTCTGTTGCCAATGTGAAGGCCATCACTGTTACGTTCCCTTCAGGACTTCAGACAAGATCTATAGCAACCAGCTGTATGTGCCTTTTGTTTCCCTCCCCTTTGAACTGGAAAATCTTTTGTGATTATCTTTCTGCTATCTCAACATCAGCTGTTTGGGTGTGAGGAGGGCAAGTCACTCGACTTTTTTTTTCAGAGGTTTCTGGGTCCTGAATAACTATATGATCATAGATTTTATGGCTGTGGATTTTGAGGTTGGGATATCATGAATGAGACTTTTGGGGATGAATGTAATTTGCATTGTGAAGAAAGTGAAGCAAAGGACTATATACCATGAATAAGACTTCTGGGGATGAATGTGTTTTGCACTGTGACGGATGTGAAGCAATGGACTCCCGGGGCATGATGTAATAGATGCTGTTCTAATTATGTTCCTTATTTATTCAGGCCTTACATTCATATCTACAGGTTGTCTCCTCTAACATTGGGTTCTTGATCTATCTACATGGCTTACTTTGGTCAGAAGCTCAATAGCAAATCTACTTGACATAATTAGATAATTGAAAAGAGCTTCACTATGGGGGTTGCCCTCTCTTGATGCTCTGAGCCACCTCAACATTTCAACCTTGTAGAGATACCTGGGCTAGCATACTGGATGAGAGAGATATGACAGGGTCAGTCTCATCATCTCAGGTAATGAGTCAACCTCCAGGAGCAGAATCAGAAGTAGGAGCTAAACACAGAAGCCTGAGTGAATCTAGCCAAGACCAGTGGCAGAATATCTAGCTAAGCCCAAGTGAAATTACTAAACCTACATACAAAATTTTAAGCAAAATAAGTGGTCACTACATTAAACCACTAAATTGTGGGGTTGTTTGTAATAATCAAATAATTATTCCTAGAGATCTGTTGCTAGTTGTAATTCACGTTTAAAATACTGTAAGAATGTTAAGATCTCCATACAACCTGCATTTCCTTTTTATTATAGATTGGGCAAAACCTACCAATAGTAGGTCCTCAATGCGTATTTAATAAAGAGAAATTCATTATAATCAGCCTCTATTTTGTTTAGATAGTAGTGTCATGTTTTCAGCTACCAAACTGTTTTCTTCAATGACTTTGAGAAATATTTCACCTTTAGAGGGGACTTCTATTAATCTCAAAGGACTTGATCTCTCCCTTCCCTTTCATCCAATTCTGAGAGGCTTTGTGATTAAAGAAAGCCTCTAGTAAAGCCTGTAAAATCCTTATAAAATATGATCAATGTGATCACATATAAGTAGTTGCTATTTTCCCTTAAAATTATTCTTAATGGTGAGGATGCCCCTTATTAATAAGATTATAGATATAGAGCTCATTTGCATAATCATATTAAAAGGAGCTAGAGAGGGCAGCTCTTCATCTTCATGTTCAAGGAAATGAAAAAGAGCAATACAAGTATGCTCAATAGGCTCTGTGCATGGTCTAATCACAGGGCTCTGTGTGTCACTTTATTAATTAACATATAAATAGCTGCTATTTAAATCTCTGTCTCTCAATGAACACTGCAAGACACATCAACTAGATATTCCAATTAAAGAGATGGCATTGCATACTATTTTAGAAAGTGGGTATCTCTATTAGGACTCTTAGAAATTAGAGGAAATGATAAGAAGTGTGGCAGATGTCTTCATCAGACAAAGAGCTATTTGACAGGCACCCAGATCCACTGACCTAATGGTCTTGGGGAGTAGAGAATGAGCCAGGATATCGATGGGGACAGAGTTGTATATGCATTACCTATTCTGAAAAGATTTTCTTATTGTTTTTTAATAGTTTGATGGAATTTATTTTTATAATTATAGTAGGCAGTGTCATTCATTTGAAGACAGGACTACATCTGAGAGAACAGGAAAGAAGTTACGCAAGGTTTCTACTACCTTTCAAAAAATTTGAAACTATATCATTGCTACCTCTTATTTAAAACCAGCTTATTTGATATTGTTTTGTCTTATTAAATATCCTAAACCAAGCAACATAATTGTATGAGATATGTTTAAATATGTATAAATATAAATATATATACCAGTGGAAGAATGCCTAGCTAAGCCCAAGTGAAATTACTAAACCTACATACAAAATTTTAAGCGAAATAAGTGGTCACTACATGAGACCACTAAACTGTGGGGTTATTTGTAATAATCAAATAATTACACATTTTTTTTCTGCCAAATACATTATTTGCCAAAAAAGATATACACATTTTAAGGAAAAATTGTATTAAAATTCTAATACTCAATATATACCAATAAAAATGAATACAAGTCACGTTTGATTTCTGTAATTATAAGAGGTGCTCAAAGTGGTTACCGTCAGCACCCAGACACTTCTGGTTACAGAGAACTACTGCTTGAGCAACATTGACTGAAGTGTCCACTTATATCCTTGCATGTGCCATTTCAATTTCTTCCTGAAGTACTGCCAATAGCCAGTTTTATATGGTACATCACATCCTTTAAGATCCTCTAGAGGTAGAAGCGAAGGGGTTTTATGAAGACATGGAGGAAACTCACACAACATTCTTTGTATTTCAAGTACCACTTCAAAGTGGTCTTGTGCTCCTGGAACAGTAACCATGTGCACGTTTTTTGACTGTCCTGTCTGTCACAAGCTGATGCTAGCATTCATTTGATTAACACCATCTTTTGAGTGAACATCATATTACAGGTTGCTACTAAATTTCGAAAGTAATACATAGATAACATCTCTTAAAATGTGTATACATTTCTTTGGCACCCCTGGTATATAAAATGAAAGCATACTCAAAAGAACAGAATAATTTAATTTATATCCAGAAAAAAATTTATTATTTTTCCTGGCCAATAAAAATTAATGTAATATCCAGCAAAATTTCTGTGCTGAAAAGTGAAAAGAAACAAAGGATGGCATGTCCCTATGTGAATCGTACCAAAACATGAAATTAAAAATTGTTTCTCCAGGTACGTTATTTTTCTATTTTGAGTAAAAAAAATTAACTTTATTATGTAAGTTAAATATTTTTATATATTGAGATCCTTTATGATCTTATACAAATAATCTTTTCTGATACTATATATCATTTTATAATAGAATATTTTATTTCATTGCAATATTTGCATATATGTTTCCTATATATATATATAGGAACTATATAGCTTAGATTTTCTTTATAACTCTCATTTCATATAATATTTCTCTGCATCCTTCCATAGGTTATTAAGCCCAATATCCACAAATACTCCTTAATTTTCTTAATAATTATTGCCCAATAAAAACCTTGTCATTAGAGAATTAAGCATTTTTTAATAATTAGAAAGTGCTATACTGAAGTCCCTCTTATAATCACATTAGCTTTTGTAGGTCTTTGGAGAATGACAAATCCCTCGGTGGCTAACTGAACGCAATGAAGTAGGGGCAGGCTTAATTAATGTTTTTGGATTACATGATACTGACATACCTGTAGTTTTGGTGTACATTTTTTCATCATGAAATCTTTTAAAATAGGATAATGAGAAATGTTTTTATTACCATCCATATTCTATTTAAATTTCAATAACTGTAAATGTTTCACCATCTTTCCTATTAGCAATGGACTGTCTTCATTTTATTGTGTCCAGCTATTGTACTTTTCAGTGATAGTGACTAATTTTGCACGTGAAATTGAATGACCCAAGTGTTCACTTATAAAAGGCTTCCAATTTATTCCATTAGTACATGTAGTTCCAATTTTTAACTTGTTGATTTTAGAATTAGATTTGATTACACTTAATATTACTTCTGACCTAGATACTCTGATTCTACTCATAGGTAGATGAGTTTAAAAAATATTATCTATCAAGAATGAATTGATAACATTTTTAAATTGCTGATGTAAACATTTTAAATTTCATCTAAGTCAGTTCTGTGATTTTCATACATTATGCATTCTCCTGTAATATTTTCTGTCCTTTTACAAATCTTTCATTCTACATTTGTCAAATAATTATTTATTTCTTTCAAAACCAGGTAAGACTCTTTATACTCTCCAATAACTCTATATTTAAATATTTGTATTGATATGCTTGGCTAAAAGTATCAAATATGTATCTGTTTCATCCTTATGTTTTATGCCATTAATCTAAATAAGTAAAAATAAAAAGAAAAGCTTGAGAGTAGATTTTTATCATCCCATCAATAAAATACTAAAGGATCATCACTTTTCTTTAGCTGGTTGGATAAGAAGAGATTACAGCAATATTTTGTATGTGTTATATAATCACTTTAAATGCCTACATTACTCAAATTATATATTAATACCTTGCTCCCAACACACATATGAGGCAAATGCTAGCTAGCATCTCCCTACATTTTATAGATAAGAAAACAGGCAGAAAGTGGTTGCATTACTTTCTAAAAACCATATTCTTGAGCCTGTGCTCTGAACCACTGCCCTGTAATAAATTAATTTCAGGATATCTAGTCAACAAAAATAGTTCCCTGAAATTGTATTTTCCAGGTTTTGTTAATTTACTGCAAGTTGATTACTAAAGATATCTGTTGCTGCAAATTTGTCATTTCTCATTTCCCACTGCTGTTTTCTTCACATGTGAACTAAATTATATTTCAAATCTGACCTTGCATGAGTTATTCCATCTCAATTAATGCTGTTTGGATAACTTTATAGTATTACATTAAATGATATAATATCAGCTACCAGTTTACGTAGTGAGTATGAAAAATTTAGCTGGAGTAAAAAAAAATCCCAATAAAAGCTCTCTCTTTTAATTGCTAAAGATATTTTTTTATTCATGCTAAACTGCCTATACATTAAACGTCTCATATATAAAAGAGTGAAAACAAATCAACAAATGCTACTGTATTTTATATCAGGAATCATAATCCAATAAATTAGAATAAAGGAATGTGGCAGTTTGCCCATAAAATTTAGTCTTTCTACAATATAATTTATTCATTCCTGTTTCATGTAACAAACCTACTTACAGAGGACCTAAATAAATTTTAACACTGGTCATTCACATGAACCTGAATCTTTGATTCTCTTTTGCTGATTTGATGATACACTTGTTCTGAGTTCCTGTGGGAAGGTAACTACAAACTCACTCGTTTTAGTGTCTGTGCATTTATATGTTCTCTTAGTCTTCAACACTTCCTTCCACATTCTTTTCCACTTTCATTTCCCCCAAGAACATGTCAAAAATATTTCTACACATATCTTCACCTCCCCAGCAAGAAGGTATAGCATAATTTACTACAAATTTTACAAAACTGATCTGGAGAGAAAATCATGAGATCACACTCTTAGCTCTTTATTACATCATTCTAGAGATTTTATTAGCTGTATAAAACTGATTGAAAATTGGATACATTGGAGGAAGATTAACATGAAACAAAGTTCTGTAGTGTGTGTGCCTGCCTATTCATGTGCAAAAAACAAGTGACAAATTCTAGGAGAAAAATCCAAATGTACCTACCAGTTGTGTTTCTCAAACCACAGAGCTTATTTTGAGAGTCTTGTACTGAACTACATCATGATTTACAGTTCACTAGAGTCTCCAGCACTGCTATATAAATACTTCATGAAATATTCTATTGAGAGTATTAGCATTTTAGGATACAGCAGAAATTATTTATATGCCTTTCCTTTTGGTAAACAATTTTTGTCAGTAAACATGAAGACATGAAGAAATCATACGTTTTGTTTATAGTTGAGAAATCTTGCTTGGGAATTTACTATAAGCTAAGCCTTTGCCTGCTGCGATTCTATTACGTCTTCATTGCAAAAGAAGCAAATTTTCTTTTTTTAACATCTAAGGATTAAAATGCTGCATATTTTGCAATGTGAATTTTTTTCTAAGGGATCTTTTAAAATCTTCAGTATTTAAAGAGGTTAATCATTTCCCACAGGCCACAAATACATTTTTTTTCTTTACCTAACTTCAGGAAAGAAAGAAGAAAACCTGCTTAAGGAGATTGGGGGAGGGTGAAAACTATCATTCAAATAAACATAAGCACTACACCAGATTATTTAATTTTCAATATAATTTAAAATAACTTATATAATATACAGAAATAAATGCTTTCTAATTTTTTCATAGTCCTTAATCCCTTGGGTATATCACATTTTTAAATTACCACCAATTTTAAGTAAATACATTTAGTCATGACTTTAGGGAGAATAAGATGAGGAAAGATGACTCGTTCTGTTTAACTTTTACAAAATACTTGTTTAGTCAAAATGATAGGCTTAATGCCATAAATACAAAAATGAAAGACCATGTGGTGCCTGCCACTGTAGTACTTATAGTTTAGGAGGGAAATATTAACAAAGTGACATTCCAGACAATAAGGAGGAAAAATTGTTTTTGAAAAAGGGAATTCGAAATTGCTTCATGAATTAAATTAAGAAAGCTAATGACTAGAAATTTCAAACACATATCTAACTTAAAATGTTTAGGGCAAAGATAATTTTATTCATGATACCAGAATAAACATACATCAGCTTTTACTTAGCTCAATGTATTCAATACTAAAATACATATTGAATATCTATTTAATATTAAAAAACATATTCTTCTAGCCTTTTTTCTTTTTTCTAAGGAGCTGTGGGAATGACCAAGAAGAGAACATGCTCTACATACGCTTTATATTTGTTACTGATTTGAATTTAAATTTATCTTCACTTTTATAATTTGAAAATTAATTCATGATATTTTAAAAGTGCTAAGTCCAAGTTTTTCCTGTTTATACATTCATTCCCTCTGTGTCCAGATGATACTCTGAAGCATTATATGTGTGCACTGACCAAGAGGGAAACATATGCCTTTAAGTCTAAATATCTGAAGACATTAAATAGCCCACTCTCTACACTATCTTCTGGATCAGTTCCTTGAAAAGAAGATCATTTAATATGCAAATACCCCTGATAGCTAGAGGTGGCTACATCCTTTCAAGGTAGATATGAAACCTGAGGGAATGGTTGGTTTGTTCTGGGTTCTTCCGTTTGTTTGTTTTTTTAACTGACATACCCACCAGCCATTATGTAAGGAGAGTTTCTGTGCTACCTTCATCCTGCCAGTCTGTGGACACACAAAAAAATCACATTCTTATTCTTTCTTACAAACAAACAAACAAACATGAAACCAAAATCAATCAAACATACAAACAAAAAAGCCCGTTTTATTTCCAGTGTTGCTGTGATTTGATTTTGACTAGGTGAACTTCCTTGGAGTAACAGGTCATAGATTGAAAATAGTGTATCAACTTACTCCAATACTATACTTATGACGCTTAACAAAAGATTCAAATCTTGTTATTTTTATTTTATTAGGGAGGACTGCAGATAAAGACGTCTCAAAAGCAAGGTCTCTGTGGAAGAAGCCTCACCTCATTTGTATGAAGGAACTAAAGTCAGACTATTTGAAATTCCAAGCTGCTTTGATGGTTGAATCAGTGATGTGGAAATCCCTGCACATAAGAACCATCTCAAAATCATGACTGAAAATTACTATTGATCCACTTATGTGGGAGAATTGAGCAAAGTGCCTATAATCTTTCATAGTCTTCTGTAAGAATTAAAGAGTTATAAATAACCTAGAATTTCAAGAAAACTCGGCACACCATCCATGTTTGTTCTTAAAATTTATTTATTTATGTATTTATATATGACTTGGTGTACAACAGAGGTGTTTGAATGACAGCATTCCACTGATTGAAATGCCAAGTATTCCACTGGGAAATAATAATGAATGGATGTGGAATGAAGACAAGTATCAGTATTCCAGGCACATTGCCATGGTGGGTGATTTATTTAGTGGTTCTATTACCAATTCTATTTGTTCCTACAAAAATCTTCTAAACCTCTGGGTATTTACATTTTTCTTGTAAGATTATAAAGGCAATAAACATACCTGCAGTGGTTCCTAGACTGGCGTTAAAAGCTGTGATTTAGGGAACAATCAACATTTAAATGGGTAAAATTAGAACATAAAATAACTTGTCACATAATTTTTTATGACATACGACTGCAGCCATATTATGCATAGGCAAGTCCTCATTTAAAATTGGGTTGCTAGAATATTGTTTATGCCTTAACAATATGCATGGTTTTTTGTTGCTATAAAAAGAAGGTTTTTTTCCCATAATCTATAAGCACTGACTTAAAGGTTAGAAGAGTTACTATAAATTTGTGACTGTACCCACTCTAAGCTTCTCTGCTTCCATGGTCTTGAGGCACTTAAATTTTCAGGACAAATAACGTGGAATGGCAAATGACTGTCTATTCTAGAGTAACTCAGGGGCACGATACTGCAATACTGACACATGTTGGATGCTACTGCTATTGAGTAATGGCATAGCTTACAGTTCATTAACATAATATTTCTGGTAACTTTTTCTTCCCATGACATACTATGGTACTTGTTCTATCTAACCAAATTTGTGAGTATACGAGGTCTGTTTGGAAAGTATCCGGCTGTATAATATGAAAAATAGAGGCATTCATGGTTGGATTTTTTCCAGACTTCACCTCATACATCCCCAATAAAATTCCAGTAGCATCGTTTCATGTTTCATACATGGGCAGCTACAGGATCAAAAGCCTGGCCCTAATTACACGTTCTAATCAAAATGGATATTTCAACAGTCAATTGAGGAAAAAGGTAGCTTCACTGACAAAATAATTTTAGGTGTGTTGTATTGTAGGTGTGTTTAAATTGGTGTTGGATTATGTACACTGTAGATAAGAATTTTGAAATAAGATGATGTGAGGTATTGTTATCCTGAGATTATCAAATAGCTTAGGTATTGAAGTAGAGATGGCCTGTTTAGAACAAACTTTCTATATTCTCCAGTTGGCTAAGTTTCACATATGACTTAAATTGTTCTGTCATTTTCTCCCTCTGCCTTTCTTTCTCATGAGTATGTAAATTCAATGCATGGATGCTGAATCTTAAAAATTATACAAACTTCTCACTCAGCCCAAACCATTTTAAGCATCAAAAAATTTTCAGGCATATTTACAAAATAGACTCTGTGAAGCTTGAGAGAAGTTTGAGTCAAAAACTTTTGCTTTTCTTCCAGCCCCTACTTTTGTTTCCCTCTTGAGAAAAATATTGTGTTGCCAAGAAAAAGCTACATTTATCCCTGCAAGTTCACCATTCTCTCCACTGCTATGATAACAACTATTAATAATAGCTCACATTTCTTATACTCTTCAATTTATGAAGTGATCATAGCACCTCATTTGGTGTTACAGTCTCTATGTCTGATGTGTAGAAGGGGAGGCTGAGCTCCGGATTCATGAGGCAGGGAGCTGAAACTAGAATCCCTATCTAGTAGCGAATTTTGATACTCTTCAAGTTGTTGCCAGACAGCCCATCACATCCACCCTGTGTACATGCTAACCCTGGAAATGAACTGGAATGCTTATAGGACTACTTAATTAGTCTTGGTACCTCTGCTTATATACATGCCGCCTTTCTGAAAATAAGGACAATATTCTCTCAAACTCTTAGATGGACCCTGGTGGTGTATTACTTGTCTAGCAAAAAGTGTGTGTATGTGTGTGCGTGTGTGTGTGTGTGTGTGTGTGTGTGTGCAAAGAAAAAAATGCCTCTTCTGCCCTAGTGAGCAGTGACCCAGCCTGTTAGTGGCATAGCCAGGGCAAGTAAGAGAGCACAAGATCTCTCACTGAGCCTCAGTTCTTCGCAGCTCATCTTCTCAGAAGGAAACGGGGGGCTTCTCTTCCCACTGCCCATGCTGCATCCCACACCCATTCATCTCCATTCCACTCGGTACTTCCTTGTACCCCACCACACTCAGCATCTATAATTGCTAAGGTCCTCCTTTCAACAGCTTACTAAGATTAAAAATAAACTTTTTCTCAATTATGTAATTATAAAACCTTGTCAGTGATTCGGTCAGGTATATTGTTTCCCCTGATCTCCTTTTTCATTTTAAAAGAACTAATTCAATTCTAAAAAATATAAGTGGAAATATATATGAACACAATACAAAATGTCTAAAGTTAGAAAAATAGGATTTTACCATAATTAGTGTTCCATTGGTAGAACTTAAGGATTAAGGTTTAGGCACAAATCAGGGGATGGACACTCTTTGTGTTTCAGTCATTTAATTTTTCTTAAATTATATTCCTTAAGTTTCCTATTTCCTTTTTCTGTGTATATCTGTGATGTTTTGAAAGATTTAGGGTGATTCTGTGAATTTGGAAAACATCGTAATTGATGGCTTATTTGTGTAAGCAAATCCACATTAATGCAAAGTTAGAAGTATGTTACAAATGAATCTGATTTCTCAAATTTCCTTTCTCGGATGTGACTGGTAATTGCTCTGAAGGAACAACGCACTATTTCCTCTTTCAAGAGACTTATGACAGTGGAGCAGCAATTAGGAATGAATAAACCCAAGGGCACTGAACAATCTCACACAACCCAACAGAAAATAAATGCAACATCCGTTTCTAGAATCTTTGGCAAAGCTTTTGAACAGATTCTCTGAAACTCTATTACAGGATATACTGTGAAATGAATTCTATAAAGATGAAATATAACAACTCACTTTTGCTAAATTAAATACAGAGGCTTTAAGTTTTTAAATCAAACAACTGATTTGATTATAAAGTCAATGTAAAACTAAAAACAAATGTTCATGAACACATCAAATGTGTCCATGTATCATATAACTGCTATACTTCAATGAAGTAAGAATGTATTTTAATTCCATCATTTTGGGAAGCAAGTTAACTTTCTAGTTTTGCATACTATACAATGTTGGTATTGGACATCTACTCTTAGCCTTTGTGCACTTCAAAAGATTGCCCAAAATAATTTTAAAATAAACAGGAAAAGGTAAAGCAATATTTATAGAGATAAATTATCCAATAGCTATTGATATTTCACATCAGATATTAAACAGAAAAAAACCCCACATCTGCTTTCTAAGGTTTCTGAAATATTTTACTTCATCATTACCAACAGTATAGGTGGTAAGAATAGTAGAAAGTATATTTATTGTTAGTGGTATTTTCTAGAATCCTGAGTTTTGTGGCTCAAGGTATAAAAGGTCTCACAGTGGGCAGTATCCTTTATTTACTTATTCGTTTTGTATTTTAGCAGTCTACAAAGAAGATGCTAAAATTAGGCAATATAGGGGTTAAACTGACTCATCAAAAACCAATATGAATGTTGTCAATTAGAACATTCAATTAGATAAAAATACTACATATGAGGGCTCTCCAAAAGAAAAAAATCCAGCCATAAATTCCTCTATTTTTCATATTACATGGCTAGATACTTTCCAGACAGCCCTCATATAATTACATATGATATATTAATGTGTAATATATTTATGTATTATTAATATATAAAAAGCTTATAATTTATAATCATAAATTATATTTTCTCATTCTGTTGACATGGTCTTTCACAGAGTAGAAGTTTTAAATTTTAAAGAAGTCCGGGATATCAATATTTATTTCATGAATCATGTCTTTGGTGTTGCATCTGAAAAGTCCACATCATACTCAAGGTCATCTCGATCTTCTCCTGTTATCTTCTGCTGATAGACTCCTGGATGAAGCCTAGACTATTCACAGCAATCACATCTTTTGAATAAGTCACAGTTTTTGAATCTGATTAATAAGTTTTTAAATTAAAACAATATAAGTTTTATATTGATAAGATTCAGAGAGAGCACATAAGGTTCCAGAAAAGGTCTTATTGAATATTCATGTAAGAGCTCTGGTTTCAAAACATAAGAAAGAGGAGAAACAACAATAAAAGCTTAGTGCTATACTAAGATTTGATAAGGTACACTTTCTATTAGTCAAGTAATGTATATAATTTTGGGCTTCTGTTGAAATTTAATTTCATGATTTTGGGCTGCTCTTGAAATAAACTTACTATTTGTTTGTATTGTGAACCCAGCATTAGTATCTATAGGAAGTAGAAGATTTGTAAAGTGTACTTGAATTAGTCTATGAAAATAAACAGTATATGTGGTCTGTTGATGTCGCTTATGAAGTGGGAGGACTTATTTGTCTGCAAGTTCTCATGTTCACGAAGTCTGTTTGGTTGTTCAGAAAACTGAAGTCTATCTCTGATGTGGTTTTAGGATCACAGAATAAGTGTTAAATTGTGCATATGTTTCACAGAAATTTTAGTGTCTATGGATTAATTAATGTCTTCAATATTTATTTCACTGTTTTTAGCACCAACCGTATTACAGGACAAGGTAAACTGTTAGATTTCCTGGATGAAGTTTCTGCTCTGGCAATTACTGTTTCCTTGAGAGCATTGGGGACTGTGTACTCATTATGATAGTTTTTATCATATACATATCTCATTATTATTCACATCAGCATCTGAAAGCATATGTATAAGAGTAAAGTTAGGAGAAGAGTGATTTCCATGTGTTTTCTTTCTCTCTCTTTATTAATATCAGTACAGTATTTATCTTTCTATTTTGTTGTGAGTCATTAAAATACTATGAATTTATAAAGTAATGCTTTCCATGTCCAACAGGTAAAGGGATAAAAAGTTTGAAGCTGATAATATTAGGAAAGGTAATATCATGCTGCTGGTATGGCCTATTGTGTGTGGTCTTGCTTTAAAAAGCTAAGATCTAAGATGTGATAACAGAAATATCTAAATAATGAACTGAAAACTCATCTGTAAAATTTTAAATCATGTAGAAAGACACCGAGAGAAAAGTTTTACAGATATTCAATGAAATCAACTGGTGACTTTTTTTTTTTTAAATAGCACTCCATGCATCACCATGGTTACAGACGAGATTGCTTTTTATGTATTTGGTGGACTTTTCTGAAAATAAGAAATGCTTCCTCCAAAAGAACCAAAGACCAGTCACTTTGTACATTAGCCTTATGTTTACTAACCTTAGGAGCATCTGCCCAGGACAGCAGGTGCTTGACAGTTTCCTACAGCTTAGCAGGAGTCAACCGTTGAAGAAGGATGGGTGTATTGTGCCAGGGCCAGTGGGTTCCGCACCTATCCTGGAAACCATCTAGCAGAGTTCATGTGGCAAATGATGCATGGAAATAGGGGGGAAACATCTTCCACACTGTAAGCCTTCTGTTCTCTTAAACTAAACACATTTAAAGAGAAAGAAATACCTGCTTATGCTGTTTTCCTTTATTCTTATTTCAGAGCCTTAGTTTGAGATTTGCAATATATAGTTGCCTTATCCCTGCTAGGATGAGAAAATCTGTTTGAAAAGGTGTTCAAATAAATTGGAAAAGAAGAAAAACATACAAAGAAGTTAAATAAAAGAGATACTCTGATTCCCCAGGAGGAGGTTGTCTTGCTGAGAAAATGAGAGCTGATCTTTGTTTTGTTTTGTGTCCTCCATTTCTAGGACTATAGATCCTTAAAAAGATTATTTTGCCCTTGAGTTCTTGTGTCTAATGTTCAGCTTGACCTGAATAGCGTTAGCTATTACTTATTATTCAGAATTTACGAACTTTTTAATTAAAAAATGCTGTGAAAATAAAAAATAATATAAACAGCAAAAAAATGCTGTTTTTTTAAATCCTACTAATTACAATTATTAGTATAGAGTTCGCCTTACTGTTAAATAAACAAGTTCTTTTTATAGAAAAGAATAGGGTAGATATAGGTTAGCCATCCTAAAACTGAGTAGGCTATGCAAATATTAGAACTTAATTATGTATTTACTATATTTTTCTTTTTTTAAATGGTTTAAATTTTTAAAAATAATTTTTTATTTTTCATTTACATTTGCACACAATATTATATTAGTCTCAGGTGTACAACATAATGATTAGACATTTATATAACTTATAAAATGATCACCCCAATAAATTTAGTACCCAGCTGACACCATATATTAATATTATATTAATATATTATTGACTATATTCTTTATGCTATAATCTATTACTACTTTGTAACAACCAACTTGTGCTTCTTAATCTCTTTCCCTTTATGACCCACCCCACAGTTCCTCTCCCATCTGGCAGCCATTAAAATGTTCTCTGTATCTCTACGTTTCTGTTTATTTTGTTCTTTAGATTCCACACATAAATGAAATCATATGGCATTTGTGTTTCTCTAACCTACTCTACTCAGCACAGTACCCTCTGTGTCCCTCCATGTTATTGCAGATGGCAAGATCTCACTCTTTTTAATGGTTGAGTAATATTCCACTGTAAATAGGTATCACCTCTTTTCCATTCATCCACTGATGGACACCTAGGTTGCCTCCATTATCTTGGTTACTGTAAACAATGTTGCAATGAACATATGAATGCACATGTCCTTTTGGAGCAGTGTTTTGGTTTCTTCAGATAAATACCTAGAAGTGAGATTAGTGGGTTCTTCTTTACCTCTTGTTACAGCCTTTGTTTTAAAGTCTATTTTGTCTGATTCTACTATTGCTACCCCAGCTTTTTGTTGTTTCCATTTTCATGAATTATCTTTCTCCATCTCTTTACTTTCAGTCTGTGTATATCTTATGATCTGAAGTGAATCTATTGTAGGCAGCATATACATAGGTCTTGTTTTCTTATCCATTCAGCCACCCTATGTCTTTTGATTGGCACATTTCATGCAAAAAAAATTCCCTCCTCCCCCCCCTTTTCTTAAGAAGTACCTTTAACATTTCTTATAATACTGGTTTGGTGATAAACTCCTTTAGCTTTTCCTTGTCTTTATCTGTCCTTTGATTCTACATGGTAGCTTTGCTGGGAAGAGTAATCTTGGTTGCAGGTACTTGCTTTTCATCACTTAGAATTTTTCATGCCCAAAGCTCTTCTAGCCTGCAGAGTTTCTGTTGAGAAATCAGCTGGCAGCCTAATGGAAGCTTTCTTGTAGGTAACTGATTTTCTCTTGCTGCTTTTAAGATTCTTTCTATGTCTTTGACCTTTGGCATTTTAATTATGATGTGTCTTGGTGTGGGCTTCTTTGGCTTCATCTTGTTTGGCATTCTCTCTGCTTCCTGGGTAGGCTTGTACGTCTATTTTCTTAGTCAGTGTAGGAAAGTTTTTATCATTATTTCTTCAAACAGGTTTTCAATTCTTGCTGTCTCTCATCTACTGGTAACCCTAGGATGTGAACATCTA